>CM031568.1:13238803-13384116 GCA_018467065.1 Ephestia elutella | reverse complement strand
GACTCGACTTATGCGGTGTTTCTAAGAATGCAAACTCCTTTTTAATTAATTTCTTTTTATTTTCTTTGATGTTGTTATTGTAAAGTTTGTTTTGAAATTAAGGTCTTTTATCTTCTTTAATTACTGCAGTGGAAATATGATTTGGTATAACTCTTACTATCTTGTTTGATGTTTATTTTTGTTTTTATTATAAAAACGCTTCTAATATTTTCGGTGAAACTGTTTATTATTAAAATAAATAAACATTTTATATTTCAATTTGTCTAAATATCATTCCGTACCGTAGACCTTATCTCTATCCTCCAGCAAGATTGGGGTATAGAGCAAACACATGTTTAAATTTTTTTGTTTGCTCGTTGAAAATCAAACATAACGATATCGATTTTATTATTTTAAAAAAGATTTATAGACTAGTATTGTTTACATGTGAAGGTCGCGGGATGCGCATGGATGCGGGCAGCGCAGGACCGGTCGTTGTGGAAATTATTGGGGAGGCCTTTGTCCAGCAGTGGACGTCTTTCGGCTGAGAGAGAGATTGTTTACATGTTACATTTCTATTTCCCAAGCAGTAATCACAAAAATCGCCATAAATGCCATACCTTAAAAAGTTGCTACGATAATACGCATCCGATTAGCATTGGTTCAGTAGCAACTGGACTGTGGCATAGTTAATTAAAACTCATCTGAATTCCCGGTTGTAAATTTTACGATCGCGAGTTTTTCCGAAACTTTTCGACAGAGCATCCAGCGCTCTGTTTATTTATGAGCTTTGCCCACCAGCCGACGGACGCCCGCTTGACCAACAATATTTTCACATTAATGCTTGTTTTTTTTACAGCAATAGCGATTTAAGGCCATAAACATACACTGCCTGTGGATAACCATTGTTAAAATGCTTTTTCGAAAAACCTTTTGATGTATCTGTCCCATTAAAAAGAAGTATAAAATCTAAGTATTAGCCCTATATAAAAAACTTGCATTAGGTATATATATATATAACTCGTCTTCTTCTCCGATAAAAAAGCTGGATATTTTTATGTTGCTAAACTTTATATTACCTATCTTGAAATCTGTGTGTAGGTATGTGTGTGTGTATTTATGCATTGATTAGTTGCATTTATTATATAATACTATAGATACGTACATAGATATGTTAACAATAAATTTTAATATAAATAAATACCATCTTGCATACGAAAGAATATTCAAAACCTTATGCATAGGTAGGTACATCCTGGCTTCAACAACGTTCAAACCCTAATTCTTTTTAACATATTCTTAGACGATGCGAGAGACAATCTGTAAGAAAAACTACAGGGTTTCTAGTAACGAGAAAATAATCAATCTCCCAAGTCCACTTGGAAGCAATCAACGGTTTGTTATTGCGTCCGTCCAATCCGATGAAAGAATCGATACATCAAAGACGTTCCAGCTCGATTACTTGTGGTATCTGTATCTGGAATCGAAAATGAAAATAGGGAAGTGCAGCCTACGTCATACTGTAGACGATGTCAGGCCATGTCAACAACACGCTGCTCTGTCTCCGGAATTGATACGTTTTGAAATCGATTCGGCTGACTCGATTTACTCGATTAAGTGCGAGTGTTAGTTTAATGTTTTGACTACGAAATATCGAGGCAAACACAAGGAAGCAGAAAGTATATTTTATAATACTAAAACTGTTTTCGGTAAGTATTTATTTGAGATTTTTTTGAGATAAATATGCAAGCTGAATAGAATAGGCATACCTACTCATATAAGTTAAATACTAAATAGAAATTAATTACTTCCATATAATATAAATAATATCCACTATTCGAAACTGAGCCCCACTAAAATAGATATAGGTCCCATGTAATAAAAGGTCACAAATTCGAATTTACAATGTCTGTCTGTTTGTAATTTACGTTGTTTCATATTTTCCGTGAATAAAACCTCGTTGCTCTACATTAGACTCATAAGAAACGTTGAATATTTTATGAATGAAACTTTGTAAAAACTTCTAGGTATCTCTTTCACACCTCTTTCCTAATCAAGTGTAATTAAAAATAGTTCAACTTTTGTTTTTTCGTTTTGGCTGTTTGTTTTAATCCAACTTTAATCACGTGAACAAATATTCCACTCCGAGTCTCGTATATATATTCAATAATTAGTCTCGTATATATATATTCAATATAATTATAGCTAATACATGTAATACTCGTAAGTAATTATTACACCCAATTTCAATAAAAAAATTGCCTAATATGGCATCAAAATGTGTTGCTGATTCATTCTAGATAGTCTATCAAAACAAATCGCTGGTAACAATAGAGGAATATTTCCAGGTAAATTAGACATCAATAACGCAACATCCGTAATGTTCTACTAACATCAAGAATAATATATGAAGTATTTCAAACAATAGAATATCTATTAGAAGGCCCCAATTCATCTTCGATTGAGATAATAAACAGGAATACCTTTAGTAAATATTATTGTATAAGATCCATATAAAACGAGAAGAAACAAATTACCTAATTCCTCTTTATGTATACAAAATGAGCTCGAAGTTGCTCAAATTGGCCGTTAAACACACTTAAACAATTTGGTATGAAGGCGGAAACCTTATTAACAGGTTTAATCTAGGAGACTGAAAGTGAATACACGTCATTTAATTTTTGAATAAATCTTTACAGAGTTGAACGTTCTTGGAATAGTATCAAGAGAAATTGCTTTGAGAGGAAGTAACTTATAAGAGCAGTCAAATTTTGAGTTGTATTTTTGTAAAAATACAACTCAAAATATGACTGTCTCTAAAAATGTGTGCCTATACAGGAAGATACAGGAAGTATCAGTTTGTAATCCCTTACAGGGTAGACAGAGCCCATCGCCTATGAATGGAATCCTCAGTTTAAAGCCCTCCCTTGATTGACTTTTACAATCTAGGCGAGAAAGAACAGCCACATTCAATGATTTTTCTTCGCTCCCAGACCAGCATGGAAGCATTGTTTATTTTATTTTTTTGCGTTTTTTTTTTCTACGATCAGCGAAGTACAGCGCTTTGAGCAGATGTATTGTACCTAAGGCAGCCATTTATTTTTTACTTTAGGAAATAATATCCTAATCATGAATGGTATTAGACCTTAATTTACAATAGATCACCGCTTCCTATAAAGGAAAATCATGAAAAAACCTGCTAGGGTACGAAATAAAAATAAAAGTATGTAAGTATACAACCTATTGTTGAAATTTTAGAAACTGGTATTATCATCTCTTCATACTTATAACTTCAATAGGCTTCGTCTTTGAAAATGAAGCCTCGGGCTATAGACGGGCCTTTTAACAGGTAATTGCATTAATATGTCCCGACGTACGACACCTACGAAATTAGATGAGCCCACATTCGCGCCTTGATCATTTTCTATCGCCTGAAACTTCGGAACATCGCCGCGAAGTTCATGGAACAAAATTCTACTAGAAGTTTATTACAAGTACCCTTATTTAGTATAATTAAGTGGATTAATTTGATATTTTCAGCGATCAATAATCAAGTTGGAGCCATTGCTTTTCGGTTCTAAATATCTGCCTATTTTTGGACTCCGCCACGGAATGTCTAAGTATTTTTCATATAGTGTAAGTACCACCAGTAAACACAATATAAAGTAAATATAAATAGTATTTAGTAGTAACTATTACCTGCAACCCAAACTATTAGGTAGCTTTTTTAACTTCAGTTTATACTTTCAGCAAAAATCTATAATCAAAAATGAATTAAAATTACTCAAACCACCACGTGTATTAAACTCTTGAGCAATAACGTATTTGATGATCCGAAGAAAGTTATTAAGAAAACTCACTTTCGTCGATATAATACTAAGAACCAAAAGCAATATCTGCAATACAAGATCACATAAAATACATATATCCTACTACAGTAGCGTATAACGGAGCAAACAGTTGCCAAGCAAATGCAATTCATCGGGATTGAAGTAATGTGAGAATCGGAGCGGATCCTGCCCCGTCCCGACCGAGCTCCAGCCTGGAACTGGTTGCCTAAATCTGACAGCTGCACCTAATTCGGAACGTAGCGCTAAATAGTTTACAATGTCTACAACTTAGGCTGCAAATACTACGCTAAATCTATACTAAACTCTATATGATTCTAACACATGGCATGGTAACACGAATTTGTACTTTATTTTATCGAGTGATTATAGTCTTAACTAATATTATTAATGCGAAAGTAAGTTTGTTTGTTACTCTTTACGCTTTATTTACTGAACCAATCCTTCTGAAATTTCGCATACACATAGTTAAAAGTACTAAGAAAGACATAGGCTACCTAACATCCCGGAAAAAGCACTGAAATTCACACGGGCGAAGCCGCGGGCAGAAGCTAGTTTCAAATAAATTAAGAGAAGTAGTGTGTTTGAAATAGAGAAGATTTGATTATCCTACTGTTGGTGTATTTGATAAGTAAATAGATGACTGAGCAAAGCTTAGTGCTAACATCTTTCTGGAGACCAAGAAACGCGGAAGCCAAACGAATTCTCATAACATTTGAATATTTTCACACTAATCCTAACTAATATTATAAATGCAAAAGTGAGTTTGTTTTGTTTATTTGTTACCTCTTTACGCTTCATCTACTGAACCAATCTTCCTGGTACACATTGTTAGAAGTACTGAGAAGGACATAGGATACTTCTCATCGTGGGAAAAATCACTGTTCCCGTGGAAAATTCACGCGAGCGAAGCCGCGGACAAAAGCTAGTTAAATATACAATTAAAATAATTGGGTAAAAAATCATATTGACTAGCTCAATCAGGACAGTGTGAAACGTGCCAGAAAGAGACGCATCCATCACTACGCCTGGTCTAAAACCAACTCGGACAATGGTACTGACAATATTTTTATGCAGCTGTGAAAATTGCAACCGCTACCAACTTTAACAATTTTTACGCTTATGTCGCCGTTTCGTACATATTGCAACTCGGTGGAAACCATTCTAGCAATTGTGTTTTGTATTCCATTGCAACAAAGACTGTTTTGCATTCAAATTTATAATTATAGAAGCTTTGTCCTTAAACGATGTATTTGACTATAAATAAATACGTAGATATTCGCATCATGGTAATCTTTCACAGGATAAGTAGATAAGCTTCAAGCTATTAATATTCAAATGTATACTTTCGTATCGTTATTTTTAAATAGAAAAAGCAAATTCAAAATGCAATACTTACATGCAAAAATGAATTACTTACATTGAATGTAATTTTCTGTACATATTTGCGAGGAAATATTTAACCATAGAGCAACTCGGAAAACGAAAGAAGAAGCGCGCGGTAATAATTTTACATTTTGTTCACAAAACGTCCTTTGAGCGATGCGCGCGCATCTGACAGCTAAATTAGGCAAAAAAAATCAGTATAAAAAGTGTCACAAGCAAGCCGAGTATTAATAATGGCTGTACCTGGAAGTAGTACTTTGTACAAGGTACGGGCTGTACCTATTTTTTGTGTTTTTTGTTACAGATAAATGGTTGTAACTTAATATCACATAGCAATTGACATTTGCAAGAATTACAATTTTTATTTATTTTATCTAAAGTATATAAAGTTAATCTATTTGTATATAAGTTAATATTATTCATAAAGAAATGTTGACCACTTTTCTGACATGCCAAAACCGTGCATCTTTGCTAAGATTTAAAAAAGTATCGTTCGTTTAGACGGAGCGTGCGTTTTACTTACCATCTGTAACTACAAGTGCGTAATGAGATCTCGGACAATACAATATTTCAACATATTGGTAAAATACTAGTGACACTTTACAAGCAAATATTTAATTAAATTATAATTATTATTTATCAGGGTTCACGAATAAATTTAAAATGCCACAACTGCTGCTGCACTAAAGCACAAGTGATTCATGTCTACGAAATACACAGTTTTATAAGCTCCCTTTGTTTTACTTTCTGTATTAAAAATATTGAACTTTATTACCCAGTAATAGAAACTTATTTTACTCTCTTCCATGCTTGTATCACTCAGCATGAGTAGTTTGGAGTTCTTTGTACGGTCAGATTAAAAATTGAAGTTTAAATTATTTTAAATTAGAACAAAGCAAATTAAATTACATAGAAATCTTAATTATTTTTCGATTGATTTTTAATGGAATAACAAAATGTCAATAAAAATTTAATAGTAAAGGTAATCTTATCAGATAGAACTCTTATTTGAGTACTGTCGCAGGCAAGCTACAAATTTCGTAGACGGGCTGGGCTACCTATTCTTTAGAACGA
The DNA here is from genome assembly GCA_018467065.1 of Ephestia elutella. Classification (NCBI taxonomy): domain Eukaryota; kingdom Metazoa; phylum Arthropoda; class Insecta; order Lepidoptera; family Pyralidae; genus Ephestia; species Ephestia elutella. Next base: position 13,377,829 of record CM031568.1, on the reverse strand, counting down.
ACCGCTACAAGCTTCGTAGATATAAATACTGTTGTATCACTTCTACACGTTTCTGAAATAAGATATAAGAGATATACTCAGAAACTTGGGTATAAAATGAAGATCATCATCGTCTTTTCTTCAGCCCTTTACCGTTCACTATTGAGCATAGGCCTCACTTTCTACGTATAAAGAAAGTGAGGCCTATGCTCAATTTCTGATGGTAACTGTGCTTCTGTTTATTCCATGTAAATAAAATGTCATATTAAATCATCATACAGCGTTGATTGCTTAAATTATTAAACAATTAAAGCTTTAAAGTAATTAATACATTAAAATTAAAATCACTCTATCTAATAATATAGTACTTCAACATAGTAAAGTCACCAGGCAGCGAAAATAAATCGTTAAAATGTTGTCTTGTCTTGCAGACCGTACGGTTCGCCGCATCCACGTGACAACTCCTGAAAGTTCCCTTGTCTTGTTGCTGCCGTGTTTGGCGGATTGGATTTGTTCCCGTATGCTAATACGATACGTGAGCACTGTCACACCTAGGTTGCCAGGCATCCCGGATAAAGCCAGACATAGGTAGGCTTTTTTGATTGCGTGTCCGGCCAAAATAAACGGTGTCCGGCTTGTTCGGCTTTTGTTGGAGGCTTTTACATTTCGCAAACGAGAGCGAGCGCCGAGCGTGGCCGAGCACAGGCGACGAGAGTTGACTGTCGGTAGCTCGCACCAGGCAGAAGTGCCGCCTTTTCTCAAAATCCTCAATAATGTAGGGTCTTCTTTCTACCCTAAATGTCCGGCCAAACTGGCTGGTCTATCCGGCTATTAGGTTTGGTGACCTGGCAACCCTAGTCACATCCCCGGATTAGCGCCCGGGCCAAAATTTATATAATATACAAAGCAAATAGAAGCCAACGATTTTTATTTCGCGATGTGCAGGTTATATACGGGTGTTTGGACGGTCTCATTCATGAAGCTAATTGCTAACAATATGAGCGTAGGTGGCGTGAGGTACAAAGAATATAATGAATAAAATATGTTTATTTCTTAAATAAAAATTGAATATGTTTATTAAAAAGAACATATTCTAACTTGGGTTCATTCAATTGGATAGTTCTCAAGTTATTTATGTGATACTGTGTAGTACTACTAATATATATTTTGTCAGTTCTTAATACAACTACAGACAACTAAATTATTTTGTTATTTAACACTGTAGGATTGTAGACAGTCAAATGGTTTCATTACAAATGATCTTAAGTAATTCTCATTCAGGAAGAAAATAAATGAATGTAAAATGCAGAGTATTCCAATTTATTTGCCTTCAGGATAAAATTAAGGAATATAGAAAATGTGCAGATTTATCCATTTTTAGGAATTCCGTACCTCAAAAGGCAAAAACGGAACCCTCATAAGACTCATTTGTTTTAAAAGCTGTTTCTCAGTTCAGCGCCCTCTAGACTGCAACAGTAGTATTACAAAACTCAGTTAAGTTGAAGCAGTCGGGCCGTTCAGTGGAACCGTATTGTAGTTTTAGTTTTTCAAAGCACACGTGTACAGAACTTGCCATCTATGTTTTACTTGATCAACTACTAACTCCCAAAATGGTTCTATTTCCGTTTGCTGAGGGCTGTTGTGGCGAGGCATTCTAATAACAATAAGTTTAGAAAAGTAAATCATAGATGTCATGATAGGTATATTAAAAAAATATATGATTTTATACTTAACATTAGTTGGTGTCTCAGGAAAGGATTTTATTCCAACAGAGGACTTTTTAGAAGTTATGTTTTATTACCGATGGTTAGACAAATTATTATACAGTGGTGGCCGAGTGGTAGGGCGCCCGTCTGTGACCGCAAAGGTCCCAGGTTCGAATCCTGCCCGTGCTATATGAGTTTTTATACCAATCTGACTCATATATGTACCTACCTATGTTGTTATTTATCACTGTAGGATTGTAGAAAGTCAAATGGTTTCATTACAAATGATTTTAAGTACTTCTCATTCAGAAAATAAATGAATGTAAAATGCGAGTATTAACATACATTAAAATTAAGGAATATAGAAAATGTACAGATTTATCCATTTTTAGGGTTCCGTACCTCAAAAGGCAAAAACGGAACCCTCATAAGATCATTTTGTTTTAAAAGCTGTTTCTCAGTTCAGCGCCCTCTAGACTGCAGCAGTAGTATTGCAAAACTCAGTTAAGTTGAAGCGGTCGGGCCGTTCAGTGGAATTGTAGTTTCAGTTTTTTAAAGCACGTGTAGAGAACGCCATCTATGTTTTACTTGATCAACTACTAACTCCCAAAATGGTTGTATGTCCGTTTGCTGAGGGCTGTAACTGTTGTGGCGAGGCATCCTAATAACAATAAGTTTAGAAAAGTGAAGCATAGATGTCAGGTATATGAAAAAAATATATGATTTTATACTGAACATTAGTTGGTGTCTCAGGAAAGGATTTTATTCCAACAGAGGACTTTTGTAGAAGTTATGTTTTATTACCGATGGTTAGACAAATTATTATACAGTGTTAGCCGAGTGTTAGGGCGCCCGCCTGAGACCATAAAGGTCCTAGGTTCGAATCCTGCCAGTGCTATATGAGTTTGTATACCAATCTGACTCATATAGGTAGCAACCTATGTTAGTTTTCATCGACCACTACTTGTTTCCGGTGAAAGAAAACATCGTAAGGAAACCTGCAAACACAACAAACTAGCTGATAATTATCAACCATAGTGGTTGATAATTAATAATAATTGCAGACAATATGGAAAGCAATGGCAAACCACTCCAATAAAATTGCCAAGATAGTAATTGTGTGTGTTTCATTTCATATAATGACCAGTCGTAGAATTGCTTAGTCATAGAAGATACGACTAAAGAGAGAGAGTGGGACAAATTATTACTCGTAGGACAATTTAGGACATAAGTAACACAGAGCACTATTAATTTCAAAGGGCAATGCCGGAAATTGGAGTCATTTTGAAAATGAGCATCCACTTACCAAACATTGTTTTTATGGAAGACATTGATGTGTACTGAATAAAACAAAGTATGACAACTATACCTCTACACGCAGTATTTTCAAACTGAGATATAAAGAGATTCTGAAATGTCAGAATTCTAGTACCTACTGTGAACTGTGACTGAGCATGAGGGGGGCTATGTTTCCGTCTTTTCTTGAAATCTGCTCGAAAGCAAATTATTTTCCATTACCAAAGGGACCTGGAGGCCCCAAGAGATCTCTGAAGACCCACGGGGCCCCGGAGGACTTGAATTTTCAGGACCTTTTGACCAGGGACTCTAGGAATAGGAATGGTAATGTAAAAATGATTCCACTTATCCCATCATGGTGTCTAATTTGATATCTGAGGCACAGAATTAATATAAGTACTACGTATCTGAGGGTCGATTAGTCCTCTGAGGTGATTTTGGTAACGGAAAATAATATAAAAAAAGGCAAAACAAAGCCCTTTTTCGTCAATAGATTCTTTTTCAGTTCACCAGTGCTGAATTTTGACTTTTCAGAACAGCATATCTCAGTTGTATTTTTGCGTGTAGACAGATATAGTTGCCATACTTTGTTTTTGTTCAGCACATGAATATCTTCCATAAAAATATGGTTTGGTAAAAAAGCGGACGGCAAAAAAAGAAATGACGCCACTCGCCCATACTATATCGGCATTGCCCTTTCTATAATCGACAATTTCAGACAGAACGCATACAAATTACAAAGCAGCAGATTTCAAAAAGCCAAAATCTTGGAAAATGCGGTGTCGCCGCGAAGCATTATAGGGAAATATTACTTAGAGCGCGGATTTTCATAACTCCACGGCTATAATGAAATTTTTGCATTATTCAGGTTCAGCTAATCAGAAGTTACGGCTAGAGAGACTATAGGGCTTGCGGTATATAACTCAGTTTTCTTGAAATCCTGCTCGAAAGCAAATTAAATTTTGATTCGAAATCGAAAAATTATTATGAAATGGTAATGATCGAATATTTAATTATACATTGATTAATTTAGTTTAACTAAATTTTATTTGTCCCATTGTATTATTTATATTTGTCTTTTTTAAAAGCAGTCATATTTAACAACCTAAATATCGACAACGCCAACATAATTATAAAAGTGTATACCTAATATAAAAGCTTAATCTATATGCTTTATATTTAATCCTAGTAGTCGGGGCTGTGAATTTTCAGTTGTATAGGTGGTCACATTAAATCCTACGATAGTGATTTTATAAATTACATAGATTATGATATTACAACTGCTAATTTAAGTAGTCACCAAAAATCACCACCGCCGTTTTTTTTAAACGCCATTATAAGACAAATATTGTTATAACTCTCAAACAAAAATTCTCACAAAATTGATTTTTGTTACATGTTTCCTTACGAATAATAAAAGCTTGATTTAAAAAATCACCAATAAATAACAATCCGACATGGATTTTTTAATGAGTTGTAATTTTTATACTTTAAAAACATCCTGTACAAAAACAAAAAAATCCAGCAATGGTGACTTTTATATATTATTCGTATACTATTGTAATGAACCATATCCTCAATTTTTATAAGAATTTGACTACAGCAGTTTTTTTTTATTAACTTTTTAATTTTTTTTAAACTCTACAGTCGGGAAAAATGTATATTCGTACGTAATGTTAATTATTCAATCTTTGTTTTAAAAAAGTGACTCATGTTTATGAACCCGATTTCCTGTAATGAAATAAAAACCATATTGATTTATAACGTTAAAAATACATTTATGACTCTCTCTCAGCCGAAAGACGTCCACTGCTGGACAAAGGCCTCCCCCAAGGATTTCCACAACGACCGGTCCTGCGCTGCCCGCATCCATGCGCAACCCGCGACCTTCACCAGGTCGTCGGTCCACCGAGTGGGAGGCCTGCCAACACTACATTTTCCGGTTCGTGGTCGCCACTCGAGAACTTTTCTGCCCCAACGGCTATCTGTTCTACGAGCTATGTGCCCGCCCACTGCCACTTAAGTTTCGCGATTCTGCGGGCTATGTCGGTTACTTTAGTTCTCCTACGGATCTCCTCATTTCTGATTACATTTACATTATTTGTTTTTGACATTTTATGACTAGAAAACCTTATTATAAACCGGCCAACTTTTATTTACAGGTAAATGAAGTCTTATTAATTAATTATGAACAGTCTATTGTAGACTATTTTGTTTACGAGCAATTCAGTCTAGTTTATTTACCCCTCCCATTCATATCGGATCATCAAAATTCTATATTTTTTATAAGGATGTCTAAAAATATCAAAATAATGTTAAGTATAAAGAATCATGGTTGTAGGAATTTGTCGTTAAAAAAAATTTAAATGCCCCGCCTATAGGCCATTGCCGGGGATCGTTGTTAATGTAGAAAAAGTTGCAAATTAATAAATCTACTCAACATAAAATAAAAACAGAAACGCCAAACGATCCAAAAAAATGCGAGATTTGGTTTAATGCAATAAAAGCTTGTAAATTTAATATTGCAATCATGAGCCGAGTTGTTGCCTCGGCTCATTCATCCTCCGCCGGTGTTTTACCGGGAAATTCCCTTATTATGAAGCGTAAAAGGAAAAACAATCGTATTTATGATGTTTTATAGCTGTGTGCTTATTCAACCTTATTTTTCCTGGTATAGAAGTTTTGTTGAAGGTTTGTTTATAAACCTCGTTTTTTTAGTTAGCTGACATGTTCCACTGCTGGACAAAAGCCTCCTCTTTTATGTCGCCAACTAGACAAGACCTCAAAATAATTAGACAACAGTCGTGTAAAAATAGGTTTAATACTTATTTCATAGAAGCTGTATAATCTAAAAGTAAAAATGTTACTACTTTGATAATCCTACTTATAAATTTTATTATTGTTTTAAATTAATTGTATATGATTTACAAATATGATACTATAATTTATTTGTAAAAAAAATGAATAATTCAACCTTCGTCCTAAAGTTTGATAATAAAGTATGACTACAATGTCGACTGCCGATGAATCGAAATGCGGGATAAGGAGGTAACAAGTAAAGTTCAGCGGAAAGAAAAAGTATTAAAATTCGAGGTGCATTGTACCAAATGAACCAAGTTTTTACAGATGTTTGGTTCCGCATTGAGAAGAGTATGTTTCAATCGAGTTGTACGTTGTTGGATATTTCTAAAAAATCTTATAGTGACAGTATTTGTAAAATCTTATGTGTGGATATTTCTAAAAATCTTATTAATGACAGTATTTGTAAAATCTTATGTGTTAAGGTTGCTAGGTTGCACGTGATTCAGAAGTATGGAGTTAGTTTCTATACTTTTAATTACATAAAAAAGAGTAGAGATAGGATTACTACAAACTGAAATAAACATCCAAATATTTATTTATTTATTTAACCTTTATTGCACAAATACAAAGTATGGCACAATAGGTGAACTTAATATGCAAAAGCATTATCTAACAGTCGATCTTTGAAGTAAGCAGAGAACTTAAGTAGACAAGACAATATGTAGATTAAATAGACAAAACACTGAATTTATTTATGTATTATATTTTTATGCTTTGATCCCGTGGGAATTTCGGGGTTCCTTATAGCTTATATTATAGCATCCCTCATGAATGATAAGTGTTCAACTGAGAATAAACCGGTGTATCATCACCTTTCTACTATTAAAGTTAGGTGTAAGGTGCTTGCAGAATGTAGCTCTGAAAACCAGAATAACTGCGATGGAGGTTTTATAAGTATAGCTCTATGTAAGATAGGAATTCTAGGCGAAAATTTACTCTCTTTAATTCCGCTGTTTTGAACCACCCTATTTTCCAAAAATTGTAATTTGGCATAACTGTGCCTTAAATAGTAGAACTTCAATATAATTTCGTGTTTAATTTAAATAAGAATAAATAAAAATAGGCCATAACCCCTTCCTTCAAAAAGGCTATTTCTTTAATTATAATTAAACTTTGTACCCACTGAGATTTTCGCTGTATGTTTCCAAAACGCTAATAGATTGTAGCTAAAACTGGCTGAATTTAATAAAAAATATACATTTTTGACATGTACACTGTACATATCAACAATGTATATTTTTTTTATTAAAGTCGTCTTTTGATCGGGGCGTATAAAACTGACACCTCTTACCTCACTAAATCCTATAACAGGGGATCAGGTTTATCTGCCCTCGACTGTAAGTACATGACTTTATTTTGTTGGCCCCTCATTTCAAAATCAACAGTGTTAAGGGGAAGTACTCCCGAGCATCCCGGATACCGCAACGCAATAAGCTGCATAGCGTTTATGGCTGTTCGAGTTAAGGCGTTTGGATTGCCGTTGTTCTGTGGAAATGAGTGTTTTTGTAAGGACTAAAGCTCAGCTGTGGTTAGCCAGAAAAATCTGAAAAAAATATATGTGTACTATCAACTCTTTAAGAACATTTGTTTAGAATTATTTTTATTGTAAAATAAAAACTACTATATGAAAAAAAATAAAAACGGAAAGAAGACATGCATTTTTATAATTTCCCTTACTGTTCCAGAGAAATGGCAATGACGTTCGGGAAAATTTTTACATCAAAAGAGACACCATTTATTATACTTCAATCGCTTAGATTTTCGTTCAAATCGAGCAACATTTTTCATACTAATGTTTATAAAACAAAAATCATTCGCCCATTTTTTCATAGCGGGGCTCTGTGCGGGCGACGGGCGGCAGTCTGCCACTGGCTTTTCAGAGCGAGGAGGTCGTGTCGCTCGTTTCCGCATCTGTCAATATTCCTGTCGCTTTGTTTACCATGTAGCGTAGAGAAAAACATACAGTAATCAGCCGGCTGTACCTGTACTTTTGTACATTACAAGAATAAATGAAGGTCACTTTACCTCCGTCTGTTAAACTTTTACTCCTCCTAAACCACGCTATGGATTTTTATGCCAGTTTCACTATTAGATAAGGAATTTTTTGTAGATGTAAACTGATATAAATTTGATTTTATTTAAAGGCAATTTTATTATTTTAAGAGCATTGCAGAATGTCAAAAAATATATCCATAGAAATCATTTTCCTCCATTTGACGACCTCCGTGGTACAACGGCCATCACGCCGGCGCCGGACACCGTACACCGGAGGTCAGGGTTCGATCCCTGGTCGGGTCAAGATAGAAAATGATCTTTTTCAGATTGGCCTGGGTCTTGAATGTTTATCTATCCTAACTATCGCAATTCTAACTAATATATATTTGTTTATGCATTTATTTTTTTTGTTACATCTTCACGCTTTATCTACTGAACCAATCTTCCTGAAATTTCGCATACACATAGAAGTAGTGATCCGAGAAGGACATAAGGTACGTACATTTCATCCCGGGAAAAAGCAAGGTCCTTGTGGGAAATTCACGCGGACGAAACCGCGGGTAAAAGCTTTGTTATAAAATATAGTATCGTTGAATTAGTATCCCATAACACAAGCCTCGAACTAACTTTGGGGCTAACTCTATTTGTGTGATTTGTCAGTTCTGATATAGGAATAGTTCGTGACTACAAATGAAAACTAGAAAATCCTAAACAAGACCACAAGAAATGACGTCAGCTATGATCGGTGATCAAGATCCAATTCGAATCGCTGAGCCGCAGCAGTAAGCAAAAATCCTAAAACAAATTACGCGGGCGAAGCCGCGGGCTAAAGCTGGTATTTAGATATCTAATAAATATGTATAATTAGTAATTTGATAAGTAATTTGATAATCGATGTACAAATTTAATAAACTAAGAAAACATATCACTCGGTCTCATAGACGCAAGTATGGTCTGCAGAAAAAAATAGATGCAATAAAAATATTATTTTTAATTTATCTATCTTCAACAAACCAACCAATCCGGTAAAAACTAAGTAAGTTTTTCTGATATAAAGAATGTCTAAATTACTCAACTTTGATCATGGTGCGTTGGTTGGTGGCATTTACATACCGAAATTTGAAGAATCTATTTCTTTAGTTAAAAAATATGTTCGTATGTATGTATGTGTATAACTTATTTTTATTTAATTAATTTAGTAGAAAACAAAATACTATAAAAAATTTTTTTTTCTCTAAGCCTATTGAAGTGTCCCTCTGCTGGGCAAAGGTAAACTCCTCGACATGTGCATTCTGCCCATTCTTACCTGTGGTGCGCAGACTTGGTCACTGACCGAAGATCAAAAGTCCAGGCTCAAGGTCTGCCAACGAGCTATGAAGCGCAGTATACTAGGTGTACGTCGCATAGACAGAATAAGAAACACCGACCTGCGCTCCAGAACTCGAATTGAAGACGTAGGCGCCAAGTCAGCTAAGCTAAAGTGGAACTGGGCTGGACATGTTTGCCGCATGCCGCCCAAAAGATGGGCCCGACTAGCTACACTATTGGTACCAGAGGGACGTAGACCTAGGGGTAGACCGCGAACGAGATGGCGAGATGACATTGAACTATAAAGAATAATTGGTAAAAATTTTAGTGATATTATTATTAATTTTCGTCGAAATATTTTTTGCACACCGTATAAAAAGTCAAAATGACATTAGCCCAAACTCTGATATCTAGCATTTTATTTTTCATTAGTATGAAAATATTGTTGCTGATCATTTCATAAAATACGATTCAAAAATTATATTTTTAAAACAGTCTTCAATACTACACATAGTTATTAAATATACGATTTAACATGCTGAAACATAGATCAATCACTGCAGAGCTAGCAAACACCACACATACAATAAGAGCAAAGAGGGGTTTCCCACAAGGTGGTTGTCTTTCACCCCTCCTGTGGTGTCTGCTTATAGATGAACTTATCCAAAAACTAAACAAACTGCACATATACACACAAGTATATTCAGACGACGGTGCACTTCTAGTATCAGGAAAAGTTCTTAGTGTCATAAGAGATATTATGAATAGAGGATTAAAAGTAACCCTAGAATGGTGTAGGAGCAAGGGACTAAACTTGAATCCAAATAAAACCAAGCTCGTTTTATTTACCACCAAAAGGAACAAGTCGTTACCTGCTCCTATCCAAATCAATAACACCAATCTAGAGATGGTAAGAGAAATCAAGTATCTGGGTGTTATCATAGACGACACACTTACCTTCAAGACTCACATCGTGGACACTTGCGCAAAAGCGAAAGTGGCCATGATGCAGTGCCGAAAGAGCGATAGGAAGAACCTGGGGAATGAAACCCGAAATATTCATATGGGTATACAAGGCAATAATAATGCCAAGAATTCTTCACGGTGCCATGGTGTGGTGGCATAAAGCTGCTCAAAGTACCAACAAAAGGGAACTAGACAAGGTCCAAAGACTGGCTGGACTGATGGTATCGGGGGTGATGAAATCAACCCCGACGGCGTCACTAGAAATGGCCCTCGGTCTAAATCCATTGGACATAGAAATAAAAAGGAGGGCAACAGAGCAATGGTTTCGACTAAAAAGCCATAAACTCTGGAAAGGGATACACACAGACAAAGGTCACGTGGAACTAGAACGCGAATACATAGAAGTAACCTGTCAATGATCCTAGCAAATAATGATCTCATCAGGAAAGCAAGGATCTTTGACAAAAAGTACAAGATACACATGGGTACCAGAGAAGACTGGAAAGTCGCAGATGAGGCAGGCATTGTCGCGACAACCTGTTTCACTGATGGCTCCAGGAAAGAATCTACAAAGCTATCTGGCTCCGGTATACTGATCATACATCAGGACGGCACAGAATATGAAAGAACCGTAAAATTGGGCAAATATGCTAGCGTGTTCCAAGGAGAAATAAACGCACTCCTGGAGTGTGTGAACACTATAAGCGAATGGCCCGACAATGCGGAAAAAGTCATCATATACAGTGACAGTCAAGCAGCGCTAAAAGCACTAGATAAAGAAGAAACAACATCGGCATTGGTTAAAGAATGCAAGGATGCTCTGAACAGGCTGGCCAACAATACTGCAGTCACTGTGGCCTGGGTTCCAGGTCATAGAGGCATAACTGGCAATGAAAGAGCAGACGAACTTGCTAGAAGGAGCAGATGAAACCTTCGTGGGACCTGAACCCAGACTTCCCATAGCCTATGGGATAACGAAAGGCGTCATCAAGCATAGAATGAAAGTAGAATCCAATAGAAGATGGAGAAGAACTAGAAGTCTAAGACAATCTAAAATCTTCATCAAAGCAGTAGACCAAAAGAAATCAAAACACCTGCTCAAATTGAGCAGGAAGAACATTAGAATCATTATAGGAATCCTCACAGGACACTGTCAACTGAACAGGCACTTGACAGTGATTAAGCAAATGGACAGTCCCATTTGTCCCAGCTGCCTGGAAGAAGAGGAAACTAGCTTTCATTTAGCAGCAGAATGAGCATTTGCCGCTGCAAGGAGAGAAATATTGGGCTCAGACGTCCTATCTGAGGATGATCTGAGCAACATTACAATAGGGCAGATGTTAAAATTCTGCAAAGTAACAGGTAGATTCAATGGGTCGCCACCAACGTGAGTTACCAGGTAACTCAAAACCCTATACAGGTCTCGGGGAATTGGGTGAAATGGTCCCAGCATAAGTGGACTGATCACCCGTCTGGTGCTCGCGCTGGCGTCCCCACATAGTAAATAATAAAAATATACGATTTTACAAACACATTATCTTATACCTAAATGATTATTGTATTTTTTTTTTACAATGGATACGTTGCCAAGACTTAAATTTAGTAGTATTTGGTATTCTCTTCAGTCGTGTGTTTAGGGTTCCTTACCTTAAAAGGCAAAAACGAATCTTTACAAGATCACGTGTCCGTCCGTCTGTCAAGATTATTTTACTCAGGAACTCATGAAGGTATATAATTGAAATTCATATCTAATACTTGGGTTAGAGATGTAAAATGACCGAATCTGACCGGTCATAATTAAAAAAAGTTGAAAACGATAAATGACCGATCAACTGTTGTCAAATTTTGCTATTTATTTTTTTACTTCTTTTATTAAGAAATTCAATTGTTAATGTACATATATGAGACTAATAGATTCTTTTTATCTCAAATATCAACCGGCAAAGCCGCGGAAAAAACCTACAGAATACTTGTGAAAAAACACTGACCCTTCCTTTGCAATCGGTGAAAACACTTTCGATGAAAATGACCATAAATGACCGATTTTGTCAGTCAAATTCAGTCACGCTTGGTCATTTTCAACTACTTGGGTTTATGGTCTCTTTCAGCTGTAAAATAATCAAATTTATATGTCCGACTCAATCAACAAATATAACCATGAATAATTAAAAGCAAATTTTTCGCAAATTATACAAATTCAGAAGACAACCAAAACCTATCGTACTTCCCGTTGACCTAAAATTATGAAATTTGGTAACCAAAAAGGTCTTATAGTACTTGTACAGCAATAAATCTGAAAACTGTAAATATATTGTTAGAAGTCTAAAACTTCTATCAATATATATTTAGGGATCAAAACTGCAAAGTTTCTTTTTGAAACTAGTTGGTCTTTCAGTTAGAGCTATAATGTGAGATGCTTTGCATACACGAAACCCTCGCTGCGGGAGTTTGATTCGCACTTGGCCATTTATTTTTATGAATCGGGGGACTAGCATTTCATACCATTGTAAAAAAAAACTATTTTAGCTGTGACCTTATTTGTAAAACCATGACTCTGTCAAGAGATTATTTTGGTGAAATAAAAGTTTTGTAAACTATAGGCTACAGGTGAAATAAATAAATAATATTATTATTTAAATATTTATCTAAATTTGGTGATATTAGCTATAAAACCACAAAAATATCTGGGGATGCGCATGAGCAAGCACATTTCTTGCGACCGTCGCGTTCCGCTGCTCGTAACAAAGTGCCGTCTTTTGTTTGGTTGGTCGTTTCGTTCACCACACCTCACACTAGGTGGCGCTAAAATCGTGGTGTAGTAGCTGACAGTTTATTGATACCTATTTTAGTAATCCTACCTATAGGCAGGATACTATAGTATAGGTAGAGGCGAATACTATATTCTCTGCCTACCCCCACGGGAAAAAAGGGGGTGACAATATTTATGTGGGTATGTATGTGTACATGTAATCCAATAGGGGACCGGACAAGGTCTGAGGAATTGTTAAAAAAATGAAATTTTTATGATAGAATACACATAATTAAACACATTTTGCGACTTTTTCAGCATGAGTTTATTCTCCAGTGCTAATATATTAGAATTCAAACTTTTAGGGAAAGTCAATTTTCTAAGCGTGACGTCATATGAATGTACGTTTAGTTCGGGGCGTTTTGGTATCGTCCAAACATCGCTTAAAAATGTGAATTGTTTTTTTGCTATTTCTTGGGAAATACTTTGGTTATGGAAGTGATTATTTTACGGATTACTCTAAGTATTATTGTGAGATATTTCAACGAAGGATTAAAAAAAATAGTTGTCCGGTCCCCTATTATAGTGAAAAATGATTTGTAAAATTTTTTGTGTGCCATACTACCATTTTTAAAATGATAGGTTAGTAGAATGCGATATTTAATGATAATTTTGTGAAAGGTTTTTTGTGAAATATTAGTGAATCGTATATAAGATAATATTTTTCTTAGCTAGTGCCCGCGACTTAGTTTGCGTGTGAAATGGAGATCTGCTGTGGCAAATCACTCCATTAAAATTATCAAAATAGTCGTTATGAGTGTTTCATTCCACATAATCATTCCGATCCTCAGTCATGAGAAATAAGGATAAAGGAAGAAATTTTATGCACAAATGTATTTTCTAACTAGCTTTTTGGTTGCCCGCGGCTTCGCCTGCGTGAATTTCCCACGGGAACAGTGCTTTTTCCCGGGATGAAAGGTACCATATGTCCTTCTCAGTACATCTAACTATGTGTGTATGTGTGTAAATTAGTGAAGAGGTAACAAACCAACGAACAAATAAACTCACTTTCTCATTAATAAAGAAAAAAAAAATCTTAATGGTATCTACTTACCATTGAAAGTCAGTTTTGTATTTACAAAATCATTTATCTATACCTATACATATAATAAAACTATATACGTAAAAATGAAACAGTAAAAATATTTTGTCTGTACATTTAGTACTTTGACTGAAATGGATAGAGGGTTAAAAAGAAAAAAGAAAGAAAAATTTTTTTTTTAATTTTTTGTCTGTCTGTCTGTATGTATGATCACGCTAATCTCCGAAAGCACTGAAACGATTTACTTAAAAATTTCACCAATTGCTTTGTTTCAGCAAAACATTTACAGTTTGTTTCATCAAAATCGGTTCATTTAAAAAAGTTATCGTGATTTTAATGAAGTCAAGGCATGAGTTACGCGGACGAAGTCGCGAGGCAACAGCTAGTACCCTATAAAAAGTTTCATTCAAATTAATTCAGTAGTTCTAATGATTAGCATGTGAAAATAAATAAACAAACATACAGACAAAGACAAACTGACAAAATCTCTTAAAAATTATTTTCTTCATCACACAATATTTTTTTTGTTTAATATAAATTCACCGTACCTACAGACATACCTACTATTTTTACTGTTGATAAAATGTTATAGATTACTCGAGCGCTCGGGTGTATTGGCGTTTGTCTCTGAGAGCGCGTGATTATGCAGCGGGGGTGCGGGGTGCCCGCGTCATGCTTTGCCCGCAAAAACAAAAGGAATAAAGGGAATCTAACGCCTTAATAACATCGCGTCTACGGCGATGTCGCTGCAAATATTACTACTTCATATAAACGTTTAGGAGTGGAGCGTAATCTTGCGGAGCTGTGTGGAAGATTCGAGAAAAAATATCACCAAAAATGTCGTAGCTTATTTTGCACAGCATGTAACTATTGGCTTAGAATTATGGAATACACACTATAGTTTAGTTTGAAACTTTGATATTAAACTTATTTCTGCTATAAAAATATGAGATATAAAACAAAAGATTTCTTAGAAATAACTTTATATCCTCCACAAAAATTCCACAATCTCATTTTGTCCTTCACAAATCAGTTTGCAATATCATTCCATATAAGTGGATGGTCATTTCAAATAAAAAAAGAGTGTAGATTTTATAACGCAAGCAAAGTAATAAAATAAATAGATTTTCAGTTTTTCCTAACTTAATCACATTTAATTTATGTTATGTACTTTAGTTTTTTTGACAAGGTCTATAAGTACCTACCCTGACCAGTACGTACAGTCGAAATCAAACAAATTACGAAAGTTGTCAAAAATATCATATGTAAAAAAACAAATCTAAAATGAATCAAACCTCACAAAAACTTTCATCGAGCCAGACCAATCAGCAATTCCATTGACGAAATGGATTTCATGACAGCAAAAATATTCGTAAAAATTTCAGGGCGATAAGTTTGTTCAACTCAAATTGTACTTGGTGAGACATCGATAAAACAGTCCCTAGGGAGCATTGCAGCACTGCCCGCCACTGACTTATGTTCGCAGTGTTAATTTGGCGACGCCTGACAAATTCGCCGGAGGCACCGCTTACACGTTTTTAATGGCCCTCCTTGCTCGCCGCTCTGAATCTGTACAGAGTTAGAAATTCGGCTCTGTGATCATAAGATGCTCTTTTGTCGATTTCGTATTTTACACAACATATACTGCGCTATGCAAACATCCTAATCCTAACTAATATTATAAATGCGAAAGTGAGTTTGTTTGTTGGTTTGTTTGTTTGTTTGTTACCTCTTCACGCTTTATCTACTGAACCAATCTTCCTGAAATTTCGCATACACATAGCTGGAAGTACGGAGAAGGACATAGGGTACCTTTCATCCCGGGAAAAAGCAATGTTCCCGTGGGAAATTTACGCAGGCGAAGCCGCGGGCGAAAGCTAGTGTAAAATAACTGCATAATCTTACAGAATAAATTCGGCTTTGTGATCATAAAATGCTCTTTTGTCGATTTCATATTTTACACAACAAATACTGCGCTATGCAAACATGTTGAATTACTGCTTAATCTTACAGAAATTTCATTTTTATATATTTTCTTAAATAAATTGTATCTACTATGTCAAAAAACAAAAATTTATTTGCTTGGTTTTCCTTCAAAAATCTTAACGCAATAGTAGTTCTATTCTTAATAATATGAGTACAGCGTGTCAGTGTGATAACAGACAACGCAGCACTTCATAAATGAACATAATATTATCATATTATGCAATTTTGAACGACGATGCCATAACTATACTGGCTTTGTACTCTAAAATAAAATATTAAGAGTGCATGTTAAAAGATGCTCCATAGGATATCTATCGAGATAGTTTACGCGAATTCTTTGGCGGAACTTTAAGTATAAAACTACAATTCAAATTATAGTTAGCGTTATAAAGAATAAGGTTTAAAATGCTTTGTTGTGTTAATGTTATTTTTCAGCGGGAAGAGTTTGCGTGCCCGCGTGGCGTAGTAACCGTAGTACTGAATAAGTAAACGCTTGGAATAAATCAAGTTAATTGCGACGGGGCACCTCCTCGTATGGGCACTAAAGAAATAATGAACAGAATGGTATCTTTATATAAAATACTATCTCAGAACGCACACTTTGCAATGCTTAGTAATAACATTTTGAAGGATTAGAGATGTGCTGCTATAGCATAGTTTTACAGAAGTAATGAGAAGCGAGAACAATCTTAGCTATGCTATTTCATTGTATGCAATTAAAAATTATATTGTTTATGAATAACTCGTAGTTACGCTATTCTTCTATATTATTTTTATTTTGCGTCAAGGGCCAGCAGCCCCAAGCACCGTTTTCGATAGAGAAGTTGTATCGTTCACTTCCTGAACCACTGTCTTGGGCTTTTCGACCCCTTTTAGTATTTTATATTATATGTATTTAGCCCATTAGCGATCGGTAGTTCTGCAATATGAGTTTACTTAGCAATACCTATAATAAATGAAAAATCATACGACCATTACAGGCTACGATGTTCGAGTTTGTAAAAACTATTGAATGGGTTTCACAGGTGTATTGCTGGAGGTCTAACTTAAAAAAGTGGCACAGATTTTATCTTGGATACACCGTTGTTTTGAAATTTAAATGAACAATATTAAATTCCATGAGACGACGAAGTCGCGGCCAAAATCTAGTTAAACCTATATTTCTCTTAAAATACTTACTAGTCCTATTATGAAAAATGCAATTTGCGAGCAAAACATTTCTTCTTAGAAATAATGGCGGAAATAGATGAAAGTCAGTACTCTTTTTGTTGCCTTGACCGCTGCAGGAGCGTAAGTGGCACGTAAGTTACATTATTAGTTTTCAACTCGGAAAGTTCCGTTTTTGGCCCGTCGTTCAAATTAGATGCTTAGGATCGATACCGTCTGTGTTTTTATTGCGAACCGGTTTCGGTGTAATTTAAACTTTTAATAGCTATTGTGTTGAAGGTTTGAAAAATCATTTCTTGTTTTGTTTGGCTGTGTTATTTACTGTAACACGTAACTATGTTTTTAGTTTTTGTATTTTAATAAGGAATTTTAACTGAATAAGATCCCTAGCTTTAGATTTATATACCTACTAGCTTCCGCTCGCGGCTTCGCCCGCGTAAATTTCCCACGGGGACAGTGCTTTTTCCCGGGATGAAAGGTCCCTATGTCCTTCTCCGCACTTCCAGCTATGTGTATGCGAAATTTCAGGAAGATTGGTTCAGTAAATAAAGCGTGAAGAGGTAACAAACAAACAAATTTACTTTCGCATTTATAATGTTAGTTAGGATTAGGATGTGTTGTGTGTGTGACCTGAGCAGTGCTGATTATGAATGAAAATTTGTTATTATATTTTTAATGACGTTTTTGACTAAATAACATAGAATGTGAATGTAAAAATAACGTAAAGAACAAAGCTCCAAAAGCAAAGAGCATTTCACAAAATAAGAAATTATAGGAGACGAATGAGAGCAGAACACAAGTTGATTTTAATATATTATGCATGTTTTTGCCAACGCAATCTGGATGCTGGCAAGCTCTCCCAAGTCTCAAATTACTCGGGATTAAAATGTATACATTTTTTATTTACAGCAAAAGTTACAATTAAAATTATGAAAATGTAGGAAGAGTTGCGACAGCAAGCAAGGTTCTAGATTGTGGTGTTTTCTGAAATATAGTATCATGCTGACATTATTAAAAAATTAGAGTAAATAGTACTATGCATTTTATACTGCACTTTTGTCAGATATGAATTCAAATTGAGTTTTTTGTCTACAGATAATAAAATTAATTTCTAACCGAACAAACAAAATTCTTGTTTTATTTCTAAATACAAAAACATGCACTGAAACGAACATTAAAAAACCGGCCAAGTGCGTGTCGGACCAACGCATAAAGTAGGGTTCCGTAGTCATTTTTGGCACCACGCTGTTTTTGCATTTCTTGCATCATCATGAGTCTCCCTAGCCTTTTCCCGTATCACACGGGGTCCGGCTACCTAAACCTGTTCTTTTGGAAAAAAGTATATATTTTTTATTTTCAAAGTATTCACCACAGGATACCCAGAAACAATTTTAAATAAGAGTTTCCGCGCTTGTGTTACGCGTGAGTGATTTGAATGTTATAAAGATCCAAGACTTTAGAAATTACAGGGGGGAGGGGGGACACCGTGTAAAAGAATTGAGGCGGGCTATATCTCTCGCAAAATGGCTGATAAAAAAGTGTTGTATGAAGAAAACTCTACCTTATTTTCATAGTCCTTTTCAACGATACCCCACACACAAGGGGGTGCACTCAAAAAAAAATAATTCCTCCCCCTTTTACATGTATGGGGAGTGTACCCTTAAAAAGGGATAATTTTAATTTTTAATGTATTTTAAATTTTAGGATGTGTATTTTTATGACAAATTTTATATTTTGAAATATTTTTGACTACGTACTGTTTGTATAATGACCTAAATTATGTACCTATTATGCATAATTATTAAATTATAATTTTATTTAAATCTTAAATGTTCGCTTTTAAAAATGAGATCTATATGTGAAGTATCCTTAGTAAGTTACATGCAAATCAGTCCATAAACGTAGAAGATATATTCTGCTGTGACAGACTAGGACGAGAAGCGGACTGAACGATCTTATAAGAGGTTCCTTGTCGGATTACGGAACCCTAAAAACTAAGTCCTTCTTTTTTTAAGGCGGTTAAAAAATATAATAAAAGCATACAGGATATCATTATACAGCTAATACTCAACTCTTCAGGTTCTAATATCGACTTTATTCCATGCTCGTAATTCCGAAACTGGCGGAGTTTTTGCGACCGTTGTGCAGGATTTAGCTTTATTTATTGCTTCAAAACGCGGCCATATGATGTATTGTGCCAATCCATTTGTTTAGCTCGCTGCGTTGACAGTTGGAAAATGTTCACTCGAATAATTTCCTAATGATGATCCGCGGCAAAGAATTTATCTTGGCAATTGTAGATAGAGTAAGAAATATATTTTTCTTCCTAATAGTCAAAACTGATAACACCATCACAATGATATCGATCCACAAAATTATTATTTTTATAAAACTCCAATAAACTAATAACTAAATAGGTATTCTATAGAATATTTGTAGGCTATGATTCCAGGGAGTATTTTTTTAGGCATAACTGAGTTGATTTCTTTTGACAAATAAAAAAAATAATAATAGGTACGTGGGTTTGACAGTGGACAGTACGAGTACTTATAAAAAATACTGCCAAAGGCTGTATACGACTATGCACAAAATATGTTACTTACTAAATTAAATTAGTTTCAAAAATTGATACCTACAACATTCTCATTAGATTTACATTCTCAAAGAGGGTTATTAAAGGTGATAATCTTTAAGGGTCGATCAGGGCTTAGCGTCTAAGCGGAACTGATTGATTAATGGGGCAGAATGTCCGGCCCTCTCTTGTGACTTTCCGACGAAAAAATTCAGAAAATTTTCATCCTCTCCCCATATTAAAACTTTACTTTTTTCAGGAAACGTGCAATAAAGTTTTGAAAATGTGTTTTAAATTATTTGTCAATTTTGATGGAATTACTCTTGGAAAACCAAAACTAATTCTTCTGACCAACTGTCTGTCTATTTATGTCAAAAGGCTTTTACTTTTGTACTATTTATTGAATTTCTTTGTTTTTAGGGTTCCGTACCTCAAAAGGCAAAAACGGAACCCTTATCTCAGGAACGCTTAAATGTATCAAGTTGGAATTAATATTTAATACTCTGATTCACGGTCACTTTCAACAAAAAATAATCAAAATTGTACGTTAACGCGATCAAAAGATATTACTGTAAATGTTGCGATTTCAGGCATCAATCAGAATCTATTGGGTACTTCCCGTTGACCTAAAATTATGAACCGCAAAAAGCAAGGTCTAACACTACTTATACAGGAATCAATCTGAAAGTTGTAAATATGTTGTTAAAAGTCTAAAAAAAAAGTGTAACAAACTTATTTTTACGCTAGATAAAGTATGAATCCTAGGGATCGAACTGTAAAGTTAAGTTTGTAATTTTATTTTATTTTCTATTGATTTTTTTACTTACGAAATAAGATTCCATCTAAATGGATGTATTTAAAAAAATATTTGTTTATTGTAATAGATATAAATTTGGTATAATACTCAAGATAATGTATATATAATATTTCTCCCATTAGTTTTGGTCAAATTATAATTAAACCAATTATGAATTAACAGTGTAAAGGCTATTAATTGATATAATTACCTGAACTGTTATAAATCGCGAGCATTCACTGTAACTCAAACGTGTTCCAATAATTAACATTAAACCACACAATAGTACATTAATGAAACGTATATTTTTATTCGACTCATGTAGAAATGTAACATTTTAACCAGCAAAATTTTTGAGCAGATTTCGCTTGTGAAACTAAGCTACTTTCAATGAAAATTGCCTTTACCGTACCTTGCACATGTGAAAGTGAGTAAATAAACTAATTATAGATTACGAATCCCACAGACAACTTAAATAAATAAAAATAAGTTTCAAACTTCAGTGAAAGGAAACAGAACGAAACTTCTGACGAATTGTTTGTTAAGAAAAAGTTAGAAGTTTCTCCTCTTTAACGGTTCGTTTCCATAGAGCAGCGGGGTTAGTCGACGTAATCCCGACTCTCGGCCAGATCGGGCCGCGGTAGGAGCAAAACGACGCGGCACTCCCCGGGGCCTCGTTGGAGAGAAGCGATTTTCACGACTGGCTCTTATGAAAATCGACGAGATGAACTCTTTTTTTACAAGACTGTTGGTTTATTATATTAAGTTTTTGCAAAAAATAATGGATTTTTTTTTATTAAGTTACTGTTTATTTTGGAATCATTGTTTATTTTGAAAAAGGTGTGTGAGTTAAAAATATGAGAAACGCCAACCATGTAAAATTCGCTATTTTATGCCTGATTTTAAATTAAATTTTTAGAACAGAGCTTTTTTGCTTGCACAGAAAGAACATAATGACACGCTGTATAAAATGAAATGAAAATAAATATTTATCTCTATGGAAAAAACAAGCAAACATGAATACATTGCATACTGCATGAAGTTTGATTTTTTTTCTACATCTGGTATATGATCTTTAAACGGTTATATGGTTGTAGCCAAAGTTGTAGCATAAGCGTAGAATGCTACGAGAGCAGACGCGGTGTGCTACGCCAAAGTCTACGACCGTAGACAGTGGTATGCGAGACTACGCAAGGCAAAATATTTTAATAGTAGGTAAATTTAAAGAAAGTAAATAAATTATATGTTATTATTATTCTTACTAGTGGTTCGCCAGGCGAACTTAGACCTCGCGATTATTATTTTAAATCTCAAAAAAAACGGCTGAACTGATTTTGTTGCGCAACGAACTTAAAAATGGATAGGATAATAAAGCGCGCTCATTCTTAATATCATCGAAATTAATTCAACGGTTCGAGAGTTATCGCGAACAAACATATACATACATACTTACATACATACATATATACATACAAATAATGTTGTGTTCGGGCCCCAACTTGACGATAAAACCTCGCTCTTCGCTCTCGCTCGGTCAATTATTAATTTAATCTGCATATTACTATTATCAACGAACAATGATTGCATCTGCGATGAATTACGAATTCTGAAAAAGTGCTTAAAGTCGCAGATTCTTTTTTTTTAAAACATCTGTATTTTTTTCTTTAGAAATTACTTTGTTTTGCCTCTGTAATTAATTTAGTTCTTCGACTATAGATAACCAACATGGTTCTAGCTGTGAAAACTTTTACTGTTGCTAATATTGTTGTTATTTTGTTTTTGATTGTAAAGTCCTAGTTTTCCAAATAAATAAAATAAAATAAATAAATAAAAAATACAGCGTCTATCCACTAATTAAACACGTTGTTTTCGTCATTCACATCACAATATGCGCTAAGGTGTATTGTTTACTGTCAGAACGCCCAAATCGGTATATGTATCTAATTTATAGAATTGATGTCAGTCGTCATTAGGATCTTGTTACATACGACACCAAACAAATAGGTGTACACTTAATAATGATAGAATTTTGTCAAAAGCGACTACTGTGCCTGTTTCCTTGTCAAGGTATCGCTATCCTTATGGCTGATTAAATAAGGAGTAATTTGCTGTGAAAGTTTAGTTAAAATTTGATACGGTAAATAGGAGTCTGAGGGCGCAGGGGTATTAACACTGGCTTATGGCACTGTATTAATTTTGAACCGTAGTAACTTACGTGGTGACAGAACTAAGACACCGACACATAATTCACTTTGTAAGGCAAATGAAACTGCCGCTAAATTTACTGTTATAATTTAGTGAATTCCTGCGCAGACGAGTTGGCTAGAGCGAGCTTCTGCGTGTTTTTGATTGCATTATGGACTTATACGATAAATATATGCATTCTAGCTTTTGCCCTCGGCTTCGCCCGCGTGAATTTCCCACGGGAACATTGCTTTTTCCCGGGATGAAATACCTTTCATGTTCATCTCCGTACTTTAAATTATGTGTATGCAAAATTTCAGGATGGTTGGTTCAGAAGATGAAGCGTCAAGAAGTAACAAACAAACATCTAACTTCCTCCTGTGTAGACAGAGTCTGGATTTGTAGAGGCAATATTTAGCGTTCTTTGTGTTGAAGTTCGTAATACAAATAATGACGTCAAACTAACCATTTAATATGACTGACTTTTAAATTATGCTTGTATAGAAAAGTATCTGTAAAGAAATGAAATCCATCAGACTAAGTATATTTATAAGTGAGAGGTGGTGGCCGAGTGGTAGGGCGCCCGCCTGTGGCTGCAAAGGTCTAAGGTTCGAATCTACCTGTGCTACATGAGTTTGTATACCAATCTGACTCATGTACCTATGTAAGTTTTCATTGACCACCACTTGCTTCCGGTGAACGAAAACATCGTGAAGAAACCTGCACTCTGGTTGATGATTATCAACTAGTGTGTGAAATGGAGAAGGCTATGGCAAACCACTCCATTAAAATTGCCGAGATAGTCGTTGTGTGTGTTTCATTCCATATGATGACCACGCCTCTCAGTCATGAGGAATACGACTAAAGAGAGAGAGAGAGATATTTATTAGTACTAGACCAGCTAAATCTCAAACTGAAAGTTGTCCAGGCTAGCTAGGTCAAGTGGTCTTATTTATCACTAAACCACGTTCTTTGACCTGGTTTATTAGAAAACTGGCAGAAGGTGTCCCTACGGTCTCTCCGGTCTAACATACGAAGAAACATCATTCTTAAAACCTTGAAGTATTCAACCGTTGTTCCAGGTGTATACTATGTACACTAGTAAAAACCCTACTAACGACAATTTAAGAAGACATACGAACTGCTGCCATGCTGGTCTGGGAGCGAAGAAAAAAACATAGAATGTGCCAGCTGCTTCTCTTCCCGCGCAGATTGTAAAAGTCAATCGAGGGAAAGGGCTTTAAACTGGGGATTCCTCCATTTATAGTCAATGGGCTAGCAACTTGTCACTATACCTGAATCTCTATTCCATCAGAGAGCCCACTATTCAGCTAAGCGTGGCCTTCGAGTCTCACGACCCTTAACTCTGTCTACCCCGTAAGGGATAAAGACGTGATTCTATGTATACATACGAACAATGTACTTAGGTAGGTTGTGATAAAACCACAAAAATCGTTTTTTGATGAAGGTAGCTATGCGACATTAAATAACATAAAAATGACTATCATATCATATCATATTTTTAAACCGGAAAAAGGTGTCATAATATGTATGTACTTTTTAAACTGGTACTCGTAGCTTTTTAGGTGTGTATTTATTACCTCTCTTTTTTACTTGAACCCATTCTAATGCCCTTCCTGCCCTTAATAAGGAGTACTTTTTTATGCGTCTCCCTAAATTCACCATATCGTACCTATTAGATTTCCGTTATTATTCGATAAATAAATTCAGGTCGAAAACTTAAAAACAACAGCAATGCAGTCGTTATAAATTTAAATTAAGAATAGAACAGCAAATAAAAAAAATCAAATTTAATACGAATATTTTTGTGAAAATTACAACAATAATGTTTAACTATTAAAAACATAAATTTATATAAATTTAACTTTTGAGCTTAACTTTCATAATATTACAAACAATACATTTATAAACAAATATACTTATGCAAGCAATTTTCACCAAATCTTAAAGTTAAACTGAAATCTGACTCGTATAAAGTTTGAAATTGATCGCAACTCCATATATTCCACTAAATATAAAAAAGCAACAGCACGTGAAATTGACAACAAAAAAAGAGGAGGCAAAATCACAAGGAGCGAAGCATCGCGGGCCGCCTCGGTTCACGAACTACATTACAGTTTACATAAAAACATCGTGTTGAACGACAAAGGGGCATCAACTTTCCCAGCGAAGACATAAGCGAAATTGAATTACACATATTGAAAAAGAAATGTGTAGCTCCTTGGTAGGCGTGGTTTGGAGACTCCTCCTTCGGTGTGATCGGCGCATGAACGTCGCTGCGAAGTCGCTCGGTCGCGCGGTGCGAATTCAGTGCGGATCCAGACTCTGTGAAGGACTGTATCACGACGTCTCACAACTTTCCTAGTCGTTTTCACGAGTTTAGTTTCTGTTGGAAAACGCAATCAACTCGCGTTTGACTTTGCGGAATTCATACCAGTTACGGAGTGAAGCGTAAATTAAACAGACGTTTACACCCGGGATACTGAGTGAAAAACTTGTTGAGTGCTATGTGGAGATGGTGAAGCGAATTTTAAATTGATATAACAATAAAAAATGAATATACCATTTAGATGATCGTATGTTTATATATTTTTGGTAAGTAATCGTTTCTAACGTTGAATTAATTTGTAACATAGGTCGGTATAAAAAGCAAAATGACAAAAATAAAATTACACCTACTACAGTTTGAATTAATTCATAGCCAGTTATCCAATTAGTTTTGAACTATCGAAATACAATACCTGAGTAATTTAATCACTACATAAGTTCGTTCAATTTAAATGCTAATTGGAACAAATAGCACATATCTTCTGGTTTCATCTATTAACGATATTTTATTATAAATTAATTACTTATCAGTGTTTTTTTTTGCGTGGGACGTAACATTTTATTATAAATATTAACGAAATGTTAACCAGTGTACCTTTTTATTTCATTATGTTATTTAAAAAAATCTTATGTGAAGTCTCTGAGATGTGATTTAGAGATGGGTGAAATAAAAGTAGTTGGTAATCTAATAAACCGGCTCAATCTTTCCTAGTAGGTATTAATCTTATCCTAACTAATAATATAAATGCGAAAATGAGTTTGTTTGTTGGTATATAAAATTACACAACGATGCTCCAGGTGCAGTCAAATCCGGCTTGATTATATCAGACTTATTTATGGTCAGCATTCTGCTGCGTTGCTAATAATGTAATGTTTTATTTTGTGAGACCTCTAGTACCTACCAACTATTTCATACTAGCTTATGCTCGCGACTTCGCCCGCATAAATTTCCCACGGAAACAGTGTATATGCTTATGCGTATGCAAAATTTCAGGAAGATTGATTCAGTAGATACATAGTGAAGATACTTCTTCACGATGTGTCCCATACAACCCATGTCCTTCTCAGTACTTCTAACTATGTGTATGCATAACCTTACCTTTCATCTGGGGAACAAGCTAATTATTAAAAATAAAAAACACGACTGACAAGTTTTTACTAAAAAAGTACATACAAACATATAAGTTATATACATTTTTGAAATCGCCTTTTAAAGCCCTTCAATTTGATACCCCACTCGATAAGATTGATCAAATTTTATTTTTTTGGTCTGCTATTTATCACATATATAATCCGCCATTTTGTTTTTATGATGACGTCATATAGCCTATATCACTCGGAGGAATGCAAGGAATCTAAAAATACCTCTCACATCAAAATCTGTTAAGCCGTTCAGGACTTATGGTGGAATAAAGAAACTTACATACATACATGAACCCTGAAAACATAACACTCCTTTTTTGGTCAGTCGTGTAAAAAACACTGTTTCCTTGGGAAATTCATGCGGGCGAAGCCGCGAGCTTAAGCTAGTATAAATTAGTTGGTAGGTACTAGAGGTCTCACAAAATAAAACATTACATTAGCAACGCAGCAGAATGCTGACCGTAAATAAGTCTGATATAATCCAGCAGGATTCGACTGCACCTGGAACATCGTTGTGTAATTTTATATGCACTACTATGTCCGATTGGTACTAGCTTTTGCAAGCGACTTCGTCCGCGCGAATTTTAATATTGTTAATTATATCTCAGGATTTTATGCAGCATATTGAAATGAAACCTGCGCCATTTTAAGTTAGACTTTAGTAATCCAACTGTAAAAAACTGCTGTAAAATTTCGTTCGCAGTAGGTTTTCGTGATGCGCGCACAAACGAAACTAAAATATTAAAAAAAAGTCAACATTCTCATTTATTTCTTTCTTAAATGTCAAAGACATAGACCAGTTACAGTTTTATTATATACTAGCTGTTGCCCGCGGCTTCGCCCGCGTGAGTTTCGCTTAGATGAAAAATCTTTTTGTGTTCCAAACCGTTTTAGATGTTTCGGAATTTAGATTTTTATACGTCTACAGAAAATGCTCATCAGATTGATCAAGTTTTGTTAAGGCACCTTTTCCATATTTCTTATAGTTTAACTGTTCTGTTTTGGTTCTTCATCAGGTGTTCCAGTTTTCAAAATCAATTATAGTCTAAATGTTGCCAGGCTTAATAGCTATACAACAAAAAAAGTTTCATTCAAATCGGTTTAGTACTTTCGGAGATTAGCGTGATCGTACATACAGACAGACAGACAGACAGACAGGCAGACAGACAGACAGACAAGAAATCCAAAAAAATGTTTTTTGCTTTCTATTATTCTTTTTAAGTATCCCTCTATCCATTTCAGTCAAAAATACTAAATGTACAGACAAAATATTTTTACTGTTTTATTATATGTATAGATTAAGATTTGCATATAATAATAAAACCTATTACTTCTACAAACACTTTCACAAACATACCTTTCGATTGTTTTTAGAAGAACAATACATTTTTACCTGCCGATTTATTTTAATAATACCTTTGTTTTGGGGTCTGGATTTTGACTAATTTATACAATAGGTATATCTATAAATGTATGAATTATTTGCTAGTCACAATGACTCTCTCTCTCTCTCAGTCGAAAGACGTCCACTGCTGGACAAAGGCCTCCCTCAAGGATTTCCATAACGACCGGTCCTGACAATAAATGTGATCTACAAAGACAATGACTCTACGTTCATGTTATTTAATTTGGTATCCAGTTACGGTATAGCTGATCAACGTTAATTTAATGGTTCATAGGTTATTACGTGGGTGTTTATCAAAACATGGTAATTAATATTTGATTGAAGTTATTATAGAGTATCTATTATATGTTATGCACAGGTATCATAAACTAAGGGCCTTAGGGCCGAAGGAAGAGTTGAATAGAGATCCTATTGATTGATCTCCTCTATTCTCTACCCTACTATTGTTACAACCATAACTGCGTTCAATCCAGTATGTTCAACTACTTGTTCAACCAGTCCAATTTGATCAAAATTGCACGACTTTCGTCCAATATTTTCAAACTTCTCTCTAACGTCACTAAAACCTTTAAAATATTCGTATACCTACTACTCCAGAATTACATTAAGTGAATCCAAGTTGATTAAAAATTTTGACCTTATTCTATGTTTTTGAGTAATATGGAACATGAATATCCCTTCCATCAAGTAAGTCTATTATTTTAGGCTCCAAATCATCCCTAGGTATAATTTAATTTAGTAAATTTGAATATCTAATGTTTTCTCTGCTGTAAATAATCAATTAGGTTATGTTGAAATCTTCTACTTTTTTCATTAGTCAGATTCCACGTAAGAGTCAATACATATTTTTAAGTTGTTCATTAACTTAAAAGCTTCTTGAAAGCTTAACAAGAAGCTTCGTCAGTTTTACAAAATGCGGACCAACATAATTTAATATTCTATTCATTTTCTGTATGAATTTCTGTGTACCGAAAAATTTGAGAGCTTTGATAAAATGCTGCGGGCTTTTTATTACTCTCTGCTCTCTATTTGAGAATTATTTTCATTTAATAAAGTAATTGGTATGAAACAATACTGTTGTATGACTATTCGTATTTCAAAGCGTTACTGAAGGATTTGTTATTTTTTTTTTTGTATCATTAAAAAAAATGTAAGTTAGCTGGTGCACCGGGGCGGGGCTCTCATTCATAAAAAAAGCCTAAATGTCATTAAAAGTTTAACTTTTGTTTTTTACTTTACCTAACTAAAAGAATATAGTGGAACATTGATGCGAAATAGACAAAGTTCTGAAAAGTCTAATATCTTCTTCTTCACCTTGATCTTTTCCCACTTTTATGTGAGGTCGGCACAGTATGTCATAATTTCCTCCATTTTGATCAGTCGTTTGCCATCTCATAGTGGACCATTGATGCGAAATAGACAAAGTTCTGAAAAGTCTAATATCTTCTTCTTCACCTTGATCTTTTCCCACTTTTATGTGAGGTCGGCATAGTATGTCAATTTCCTCCATTTTGATCAGTCGTTTGCCATCTCATAGTGGAACATTGATGCGAAATAGACAAAGTTCTGAAAAGTCTAATATCTTCTTCTTCACCTTGATCTTATCCCACTTTTATGTGAGGTCGGCACAGTATGTCAATTTCCTCCATTTTGATCAGTCGTTTGCCATCTCATAGTGGACCATTGATGCGAAATAGACAAAGTTCTGAAAAGTCTAATATCTTCTTCTTCACCTTGATCTTTTCCCACTTTTATGTGAGGTCGGCACAGTATGTCAATTTCCTCCATTTTGATCAGTCGTTTGCCATCTCATAGTGGACCATTGATGCGAAATAGACAAAGTTCTGAAAAGTCTAATATCTTCTTCTTCACCTTGATCTTATCCCACTTTTATGTGAGGTCGGCACAGTATGTCAATTTCCTCCATTTTGATCAGTCGTTTGCCATCTCATAGTGGAACATTGATGCGAAATAGACAAAGTTCTGAAAAGTCTAATATCTTCTTCTTCACCTTGATCTTATCCCACTTTTATGTGAGGTCGGCACAGTATGTCAATTTCCTCCATTTTGATCAGTCATTTGCCATCTCCTTTGATACTCCATTCCTACCCATGCTCTTCCTGACAC
Organism: Ephestia elutella; assembly: GCA_018467065.1. Lineage (NCBI taxonomy): Eukaryota > Metazoa > Arthropoda > Insecta > Lepidoptera > Pyralidae > Ephestia > Ephestia elutella. Next base: position 13,348,137 of record CM031568.1, on the reverse strand, counting down.
AATGCATTCATCTTTTCTTGGATCTTCCTCTATTTTGATGTGCAAGAAGACAAAAAAATAGAAGAGGATCCAAGAAAAGATGCATAATATTATTGGAATATACTAGACTTATCAGCAAGGACTGATAAGTCTAGTATATTCCTATAATATTATGCAAGCGATGCCAAACAAGACTAATAGTGGGTACAGGATCGAAAATTTACAGCTTAATATAAATCAGAGTATAAGTATTCCTCCTTATAATTTATGGAGCACTCGTACCCCTTGGTAAAGTAATGGATGCGTCCGCAGATATCAGCGGCTGCCGTCTTTAAATAACTCACGGCTCAGGAAACATAGACTCGGTCGTGACTACAGAACCACTTTGTTCCTCACACTATTAAGATAAGAACATGAATAAAAATCACCTTAGTCACTGTTACGCCTGTAATTGTTTTTTAACGTTTCCTGATCGTGTTAATTTTGAATTTTATGTTCTGGTTAAGATTATGGATAAAATCTTGCTCTACCTTTACAGGGGCCAAAACTGCAACTTCTATTCCAGTGGACGAATTTTAGGGGATGAGTGCACCGACTGGTGAAATCATTTGGGTGTTCCTTAAACGTTTTTGTAAAACTTTAAAATGGAGCTTTAGTTCCGCAGCACTCTATCTGAAATGCCCTACTCTAGATTTGTTAATTACAAATATGGCGGATTTTTTATTTGTCATACAGGTTTCTTAAAATATGCTTGTTTATTTATCACCTATTAGGTTTTGCTTTCTTTAAATCACGGCTCAGGAAACATATACTCGGTCGTGACCACAGAACCACTTTGTTCCTCACACTATTATGATAAGAATACGCACAGAGAAAAAAATTACTATAAAATACGAATGAAAATCACCATAATCACTGTAACGCCTTTAATTGTTTTTTACATTTCCTGAACGCGTTTATTTTTAATTTTGTGTTCTAATTTCAAAACAAAATGGTGTCTATGTTGTGTACGTGTTTTCTTTACGTTTAAAAAAAATTGAGCGTTTACAACGGTGATATAATATTTTGAAATCAACCAACCTATCTATAACAACCTATTTGACTTTATTTTTAAAACGGTTCTTTTTTTTTAGAAATTCATCCGTCCATAAAAGTGGGTAAATTACTATGTGATGTTGTATGTTGATGATGAAATCGAGGTTGAAATTTAAGTGGTCCAATAAATAACCATCAATTTAAAGTACTCTCATATAGAAATTAGAATTAGTACTAATTGCATCTGAGATGCTCAAAAATCCAAAAATAAACCTTCAATTTAATTACACTATTCAAACAAAGAGTATCAATTGCATCATGCAATATCCAATCGAACATGAGAAACGCCGAAAAACTGCTAGCACTTAACAAAAAGCTGCGCGCATAAAGTTGATTCACTGAAAATTTTGCAGCTTCAGTCAGTGTCCGACGAAAATCAATAGCCGGCCAATATGTGCCTATCATTTTGACATCTAGAGTTCTGTGTGAGTTAGGGCCAAGTCACATGGCATTTTTATTTGTTGACTTATAAAGTAAAGCTTGTTTGTACTACATGGAACTTAAACAACTTGTCAGTCAGATTTGAAAATTACTTTTTTAGTTCTTTTTTCATATCACAATTATCGATCGTTGAAAATGTAATTTTAATTCTATAAAAGCTGTTTACAAACATTTAGATAATAATTGTATATTGCAACGCTAATAACTTTAACTTCATATTAATAACGTTAATCCTAAATTGAATACGTCCAAATAAAATAATATTAAAAGTTATCACATCTACGGTGGTTTTAGTGAATAAAACTATCTAAATGTGCCGGAGCCTATTTCAAAATACAATAATAACATGTGAATTCGCCCTAAGCTCGCACGGAGAAGATTATTGTACAGTGTTGTATGACGGGCCAGTTTTTGCGTGACGTAAAACCACGTTACCAGCCATTCATTAGGACCCTCTATGTCCGCACCGGCTTTAATTACAGGCGTCTATTCCCATTGTCCCCCACTGGAGGGCATTTTGAAAAGAGTAGCAATAACGATAAATTTCTAATTGTACCCCACTGGTGGACAAGGATACACATCGAGAAATAATTTTCTCGATGTGTATCCTTGTCCACCAGTGGGGTACAATTAGAAATTTATTTACCTTGGCCTTGCCATTGGTAAAAAAATATACAGTTGCAATCCTAACTAATATTATCAAGGCGAAACTGAGTTTGTTTGTTATCTCTTCACGCTTCATCTACTGAACCAATCTTCCTGAAAATTCGCATACACATATTTAGAAGTACTGAGAAGGACATAGGGTACCTTTCATTTTGGGAAAAAGAACTGATCCCATGGGAAATTCACGCGGGCGATGCCGCGGGCAAAAGCTAGTTGATGATAAAATGCAAGGTACTGCTTAAAAAAAATTACACGGTACTTTTTTCATATATTTACATAATTGTAATCAATCAAACACAGGTTCTTATATGATTCGAGGACAGAACTTTACCAAAGAGGTTTGACCGTTGTCCGTATAATCTAATGAATTAGTCATAATCATAACGCGATGACTGAATTATCCTAATGAAATGACTGCTTTACTAATCACTTGATTGCACTAAATCAGGGACACCACCAGTGGTCGCGTCCTGATTACGCAGTTTATAATTGGTGCTCCTACAAATGAACCCAATGCCAATATGTCGATAGCGAAATCATTAAATAATAATGATACAGAGGGGTGCCCTTTGTTTCGCTTAAAATTTTTGTCTCTAATTTCACTTCGCCGAACCTTATTGGCCTAAACATGTTATGCACAATTATTGTCTCGCCTAATTGATGTTTTTGCACAATAATAATTTAGCCTAATAATTATTACATGCAATTTTTGAGTCTCTATTATTAGATGTTCTAAAATCGTTTGGCTTTTAATTTTTTACACCTAACGATATCCTCGTATAAATTTGTTTGAGACAATTATTACTTACTATAATAATCACTTCTTATAATTATAACTAATTGAATATTAGTAAATTTAATTATTACTATTAGTACTTTCTTACCGGCATGGGTACTGTGACATGTCTATCACAGCAGTGCCGGAGATAAGGACAGGCCAGTCTGTCGTCAATCATTTTCAGAATGATGTGAATGATGTAATGCACTACTAATAATAATTCCTAAAAATCTTCATAAGTCACAGATCCGACTTAGAGCACCCCGACTTCACGTGGCTCAAGTTTGCCCTATACTAGAGTGTTATTCCTTCGCGCGGAACCAGAAGCTCGCGAAGGAGGCCCTGAGAGAAATGAGGGCACGAGGCCGAACCGCAGCGAGGGGGGGAGGTGGCGAGCGAAGCGAGCCGGCGACCTCTCGAGCGTAGCGAGGTCGAGTGCACGAATGAATCGAAGGGCCGACGGAGCGAGTCTTCTGGTGGAGCCACCCAGAAATACTTGCATGCTGCATGCTTGCTTGCTGCATGCCTGCTTGCATGCTGCATGCTTGCTTGCATGCTGCGTGCTTGCTTGCATGCTGCATGCTTGCTTGAATGCCGCATGCAACTGCATGCTTGCTTGCATGTGGCATGCTTGCTTGCATGCTGCAGGCTTTCTTGCATGCTGTATGCTTGCTTGCATGCTGCACGCTTGCTTGCATGCTGCACGCTTTAGTTCACATGCCTAATATAACTTTCTTTTACTTCTCGACATTTATCAAACACAAATCCATCAATGTTTAATTTTAGTCCCCCCCCTATTAGATTTAAATACTTTGTAATAATTATCAGAAATTATTATAACAGAAATAATTAGGTGTTACAATTTTGTGCTTAATTGCTTTATACGAAATATTAATTAGTTTTTGTGCATATTAGAAATAATCAATTATTAGGCCTAATGACTTATTTGGAAAGTAAATATACGGCGATAAAAACTTAGGCGAATCAAAAATAGGCTAAACTAAATTAGAATTCATAAAAATGTACGAATGAATGTTGTACTAAAAGTTTGTGCACCAAACTACATTAGGAGTACAAAAAATTAGGGGAAACAATAGAGACCCGATACAGAGCGATTCTTTCTCATGTATTTTCGTGTTCGTTACTGCTACAGTGCTGTTGGGTAGAACAGTACCCTTCGGCCGTGTATGTAGTTTGGTAACCAGTATCATACGAAGAAAAAATGGTCGTCGTAGAATACTGGTATCCAAGTGATAGGGATTTTTCGTTTTATTAACATATATGTCGGAGCGATTACATTAGTAAAATTAACTGTGGTTTATTTTATTAGTTAATCAATGGTTTACAACAGTTTTCAAGACGGTACGCGTCGAAAATGTGTCTTTTAAGTCACCCCCTCTTTGTAATAAAACCAACGAGCGATCGTTATGACATTATAGCGAGGCAGTCTTCTTTATGGCGCAGTACGGTGCGGACGTGTCGTTCGATTGTTTTGAGTTCTCTGTAGCTATGTAGTCAGTGATAGAATAGTGTTATTGTCGTGTTACTTAGTTCATGTAACGATGTGACTATGAGTGATGGTATTATCAGCGAGATATTGGAGATCTTTGTTGTTGGACAGTTTTGATGGTTAAACCGTGTTTGGCTAGTTAGCAAGGAAGACCATTCAGTAGAACTCACTGGTTGAAATGGATTGATCCGTGCGTGGTGGGGCACGGACCCTTGCCGTGGGAAGCTTAGGGTTGGACCCTAGTCGTGACACGTGGACCAAATGAGAGGTTAGTGCTAGATGACTTCTTAATCCGTTAATATCTGATGAATCCCTGGATGCTTTGGGCTGTAACTTGAGATAGGAGTTATTTACCCTGTCTATTAAAAGCTGTGCATGTTATTTTGGAAATACCCTCATCCTGACAGTTAATTTGATCTGAACCTATTGTTAAAGTACCTGTACTGTGTTTACCGCTCTGGTCATCTATTTCTGAGCTCGGCCCTCTTGAACCCATGATTCTGATGTTGGTGATGCGTTTATTCCGACATATATTTTACTTTTTGCTGTAAATACATCTATCTAATATAATTGAACAATATTTTTTTCTCATCCCAACCCATCCATCCGTAACTTTTGCTACTTGTAACTGTTATAGTAATGTTTCTTTCTTCTGAATTATTTGTTTTTTTTTTACCTTTGAGTTTCGAATATGGTTGTAAATTCATTCTTTTTTCTAAGTGGAAACTTGTTAATAGTTTACTTAGATTTTTTAAGTTTATACTTAGTTATGATAAACTGTTAGTTTCCCAAATAAAATAAAATAAATAAAAATCTATTGGCGCGACTTGGTAGTAAAATCGACTAATCGATAACTTTTTTGGACTTGCCAGTATGTTAGGTCATAAGGATGTAAAATTAAAAAGTAGATAGGTATAGCATATCTTGCCGAATACAAATTGAAGTTTTACTGATTACTTTAAACCTATGTTCCAATGAGAGGAAAAAAATATTTTATTTATTTATTTTTCAAAGAAATATTCTTACTAGACTAGTAGTCTTAGGGGTTCTCCTTCTGTACTCTTAACAATTTGTAGAGAAATGTTTTCAGTAGCTCGGGAGTATTCATTAATTTGAGTATATTGTCAGCACTGACAATCGTCTGATTAAAGTGCAGATTCGTTTGATGACTGAATACATGATTGATTCGTTATGCAATCAGTAAAATATTTTTCTACGATCTTTTATAAATCGACGACCCATGATGATGAAATGAGTCCTAGGTAAAATGAAGACACTTAAAAGTCTACTCTTTTCACACAAGTGATATCACCCAGGTTAACAGAGTGGAATATACCTATTATACCTGATTAAGAAGATTCGAAAAGAAATCCAAAAGATAAATCCTACCCTCGAAAAAATTCTTATATTTTGAGACTAAAATTGCACTTATACGGCTACCATTTCAAAATTAAAATGACACTTTTTCTTGTTATATAAGCGCATTTAACTTAACTTTTTTTAAGGGTATTCTGTTGAACGAAACACATGGATTGCGTAGGGCATAGAATGGCTGCACCGCTTGCTACTTAAAGGATTAAGTAAACCGTTAAAGTTCAAAGAACACTCCACGTATCGATGCAAAGAATTTTAATCATCACACTTATTCCACTTGAAAGTATTAGGAAAGTAGGCCGGTCGACTTTACCCGCTACAAAGGCAAGTCAAGCGAGACAACCCTAAAAACTTCGCTACAAACTATTCCGCTTCTTGCAAATTGGAATAATTCACTATGGTTCGCTGCATAACTTTAAGGCTGATTTAGATTGATCCAGTAAACCGATCCAGCGCTGGATCGGAATAGACCGCGAGCTATTTTTACACGACTGACCAAAAAAGGAGTGCTATGTTTTCAGGGTTCATGTAAGTACGTATGTAAGTTTCTTTATTCCCCATTTGTCCTGAACGGCTTAACAGATTTGGATGCGAGATATATTTTTAGATTCCTTCCATTCCTCCGAGTGACATAGGCTATGTGAATTGTCAGTCGTGGTTTTTAGGGTTCCGTACCTCAAAAGGCAACAACGGAACCCTTATAAGATCAGTTTGTTTTCCGTATCAAGTTGAAATTAATATCCAATACTCGGATCCACGGTTTCTTTCAGCAAAAAAATAATCAAAATTATACGTCAACGCGATCAGGAGGTATTACCGTAAATGTTGCGAATTTTTGCATATTTTGCGATTTCAGACAATAATCAAAACCTATGGGGTACTTCCCGTTGGCCTAAAATTATGAAAATTGGCAAAAAGCAAGGTCTAACAGTACTTATCCATACTAATATTATAAATGCGAAAGTTTGGATGTGAGTTTGTGAGTTTGTGAATTTGTGAGTTTGTGAGTTTGTGAGGATGTTTCAAAATCTACTGGACGGATTTCGATGAAATTTGGTACAGAGGTAGATAATGACCTGGAATAGCACATAGGCTACTTTTTATCCCGGGAAAAAGCACTGTTCCCGTGGGAAATTCACGCGGGCGAAGCCGCGGGCAAAAGCTAGTACAGGAATAAATCTGAAAATTGTAAATATGTTTTTGGAAGTCTATAAAAAAGTGGTACAAACTTATTTTTGCCCTCGATGCAGTATGAATCATAGGGATCTAACTGCAAAGTTAATTTTGTTTTTGAAACTAGTTGGTCTTTTAGTTAGAGGTATAATGTGAGATGCTCTGCGTGTACGGAACCCTCGGTGCGCGAGCTTGACTCGCACTTAGCCTGTTTTTTATTTTTTAATAATTAGCTTGTTGTTTCAGTGACCACGGAAACGTGACTGGATCTGTGTAAACGGTTCGCATCTAGTCACTGGACTGGCTCCAGTGACACTTGATAAATGTAAATCGGCCTTATCCTTATAAGTTGGTAGGTTCCTGTGTGGTAATTCGACGCACATAGAAAACGAAAAACGGGGTTTAAAAGGCTTTAATTTAAAATGCCACTAGCCGTTGCAACGTTATCGCGCCTTTATTTTTCACAAACACACTTTATCGGAAACAGATAATAACTACATACTGGCAGTCTAGAATTTAAACTTTTTTACACACCAGCTTTTAACCTCGACTTCGCCCGCGTGAATTTCGTTTTTCCTTCATTTCACCCTAAGGGGTGGAATTCCCAAAATTCTTTTCTATCTGAAAGAGGTAGGCTACCTTCCTTTCTGGATCATTTTTTATTTTTGTGTCGCCTGTTTTTGTGCTTCTGGTGAAGGAAAACATCGTGAGTAAACCTGCACTCTGGCTGATTATTAATCAGCTAGTGTGTGAAATGGAGAAGGCAATGGCAAGCCACTCTATTAAAAATTGCCAAGAGAGTCGTTGTGTGTGTTTTTCATTCCATAAATGACCACGACCCTCAGTCATGAGGAAATACGACTAAAGAGAAAGAGATTTTTGTGTCAATTTCATTTCCCTGGTGATAAATTACTTACACTTAACATTCGCGATAACTTCCATGCTCTGGAAACGAATGTATCATTACCAAACTAAATTTACAGTATCGATTATCGCCATCTTCTCATTTTATATGGAATCCTAACAAATATAAATTTTCATTTGAATTGCTTATAAATGGATAGGTTCGAATCTGCTCTTAAAAGCTTTTTCAAGTAATGCGCTGAAGTTAGCCCTCTATTAATTGACGCTATTCATTTTGGAAGTTAGTGTCCATGTCTATACAATGATCAATTAAAGAGTTTTGTTTCTAACTACTTCAACGTCCTGATAGCCAACTTTAAAAGAAAGGGGAAAGGGGATAGTTAGACAACGTTATTTTCAATTTTGATACGTAAGATCCAGGCGGTTTTCTAACCAATTCGGTTTGTGGTATTTCATGTTCTATTTATTTATTATTTACTAGCTTTCGCCCGGGACTTCGCCCGCGTGAATTTCCCACGGGAACCGTGCCTTTTCCTGGGATGAAAGGTACCCTATGTCCTTCTCCGTACTTCTATGTGTATGCGAAATTTCAGGAAGATTGGTTCAGTAGATGAAGCGTGAAGAGGTAACAAACAAACAAACAAATAAACAAACCAACAAACAAACAAACTCACTTTCACATTTATAATATTAGTTAGGATTTATTTATTTCTATGTAATAATTAATTAACAAAAATTCATTTGAGTGTGAGTTAAACTCATGCGGTACAGTTAAGGATATTACATATTACTTAAAATTTAGCTACTACTTAGTAACTTCAAAGTTAGGTTCAATGGCGTATTATATCAAAATAAAAACATAATACAATTTATTTTAGTACTTGCATAGTTCCCGAATAATCTTAACACCCGTTTATATGCAAAAGCGAAGTACGAACTAGCGCAGGCGTGCACGCTAAACGAATATATTACGGCTTATGGGTCACATCTTATATCATGCACTACATGCAAGCAGCATTATAATATAAAACTCTTTATTATATAACCCAACACCAAGTATTCATAGACCACAAAATATAATACCACTTCTGTAGTTTGCGTATAAAATTTTAATAAGATTCATAAAACAATATAGGTAGAGTATAATAATATGAACTTAGTACATACTCGTAAGTGCCTAGTCTTTGTAAACTCCTATGTATTTTCAAGATGAAACAAGCTAATTATTAAAAAATAAATAACACGACTGACAACTCACATAGCCTATATGTCATTCGGGCTAATGCAAGGAATTTAAAAATACCTCTCACATCAAAATATGTTAAGCCGTTCTGGGTGGAATAAAGAATTTACATACATACATGAACTATGAAAACAAAACACTCCTTTTTTGGTCAGTCGTGTAAAAAATAGTTAATAGCAGATAAAACAACCCACGTTCATTGAGAATTTTCCGTCATTATCGCGACATAAAGGTCCATGAATGGTAATTTAAAATGTGTGACTGAAAACAAAACAACTGTCTCTTCTATTGAATTTATTTTTAGGAACTCATGAATAGGGGTGTTCGTTATATTAGGTAGCAGAATAAATATTACTATTATTAATATATTCGAATATATTTAAATAATCAGACATACTATTATTTACTATTAGATTACTGAACTCAGAGACGTCTATGAAGTGATTTTCACGACTAGAGCAAGACAGAATGATAATATATTATAACGGCGTCCTTGTCATACTTTTCTATTAGTAATATTTTTCATATTCAAACAAACAATTCGTTCGTTACGATGCGTAATCGTTATTTTTTTCAATTAATCGATCGATTTGTAAAATTGTTATTGTTTCGTTTCGTGCACTTTCGGAATATAAAAAGAAGATAATTGTAAAAAACAATACGTAATGTTACCGATTCGTTGAAAATTAAGCCTGACAGTCCTAAGCCTATAGTAAGTACGAACGCAAGTTTAATGAGTTTATTTAATTTGGCAAAATAAAGCATGTTTAATTTGGATGCCATGCCAAATCTATTATTTTTATTAAAAAAATACCAAACTGTTCGAAACTCATCGTATCATATTAATATAATTAAGTTATATTAGTCAAAACTCAGCAGCGTACACCGTAACGAAACGAGTCAAACATTATATCGCAACTAACGTTCGGCGAAATTTAAAGATTTTTTTTTGCTAGCTATTTATCCTACTGCTGAGCAAAAGCCTCCCCTAATTCTCTCCACTCGTCTCTGTCCTTAAAAAAAAAAAAGAAATTTTAATATAAAAAATATTAATATTAGTACCAGTATCCAGTATGTACTCAGCAGTAGCTTACACCGTAACGTAACGAGTCAACGATTATCGCAAAGAACGCTCGACGAAATTTTAATATAAAAAATATTAAAAGCTAACTAACCTATTATAGTCTATTATAGCTTAAAAAATATTAGATTAAAAAAAATAGCATAACGGTATAACACGTCGACAAAAAATAGCCGTTGCGAACACTCCTACTCATGAAGCAGACGCGCTTTGTGTTTATACCTGCCTCTGTGGAGAATCTTTGATATCAAATTCTTTAGAACCGACCGCATATAACTTCACATCCACTCATATTTTAGATAACGTTCGAATGTTTCTCTACTCCCGCACACGGTATGTGAATAATATACGAATATTTTTACCATTCTCCAAACGGAAAAGATACTGTTGCGATTTATTGTTCTTGTTTATGTGTCTAGTTGTACATTATCTTTTTTCTTCATCAGTTTCTAGTGACATCTAGTATTTTCAAACAGTTAGAAATAGTAATGAATCTGAGTTGTATCTAACGATACTTTGTTGAGCTAGTATTACCATAAAACTTTGAGACTAGCTCAATATAAATAATGAGATTTGTCACTATATTTATTTATTTAATACTACTTGCTTTTCAACCGACTTCCCAAAAAAGGAGGAGGTTATATGTTTCGATGTATGTATGTTTTTTTTTATGTATATTCGCCGATTTCTCCGCCAATTGTGGACTGATTTCCAAAATTGTTTTTTTATTCGTAATGGGGTATTCCCAAGTTGGTCCCATTTTAACCACGTCAGAATCTGTTCGGTAATTTTAAAGATACCTAACAAAATATAAAAATAACAACATTGCATTATAGAGCAAAAGCCCGCGACAGTATGCCTTTCCTTATTTTATTAAAACTCAAGATTTTCTGTGTATGTCCCCAACATAGAAATAGCTATTAGCGACTATAAAAATTGGTTCCTGATTACTTAGACAGATTACTTGTAACAATAACATTTAAAGTGGTAACTAAATTTCCTCAAAATAAAGTTTTTTAAATATTTTATTCCTAATAATATTAGAAATCACGCCATCCATTACCAGGCAATTGGTGCAGATATAAACCCCTGCTAGTATACTAAATTATAGTTATATTTGTTTTTTACCCGTATATACCACGCAGAGAAACTTCAGCATTTTTAAAATAAGGAAGGTTTGGTCGTCACGGGCTCTCGGTCTATTTATCTGCCAAAATAATAGACAATTTGACATGTTGTGACATTTCAAATCAAACTTACTTACTTAGACATAAAAAGTTTCGAATTCTTAATTCTTTATTTTCGGCCAGTGAAAAAGAAGGTTTTTATTAAACTTAAAATGATAAAATAAAACTGTGCCAAATTGAATATTAAATAATCTAAGTTAATATTAGAATCATGTATATAATACCTAGCTAAACAATTATATAACACCCTTACTCCTGCACTTGGCACCGACTTCACCTCATTCAGTAGGTAGAATGCTAATACATTTTTCTTTATTGTTATTTCATGATTTTAAGTTTTATAATGGAAGTCGGTTCATTTTTTTTGGAAAAAAGTTTTATTCGATCGAACGTTTCAATCTATCAAATATGCTCTCTGTCATATAGACATAATAGCCATTTAACTCTCATATAAAAAGATAAAAATTAAAAAAATATATATTTAATTCTATTTTCCATTACAGATTCAGCCAAAGGCATGACTTCAGACCGCAGGAAAATACAACAATAAAAATGAGAAGATCAAGAAGGATGCGAAGCAATGGCAGGTGGCAGCGGACGGTGACCCGCTGAAGGCCAATATGGCGGCGCCCCCGCGGAACGGCGGTCCTCTGGCGCGGCTTCTCGTGCTGGCTGTGCTACACGTTAATTTTATTGGTAAGATACTTTAGAAAAACAATGAGAAGATAAAGAAGGATGCGAAGCAATGGCAGATGGCAGCGGAACGGTGACTCGCTGAAGGCCAGTATGGCGGCGCCCCGCGGAACGGCGGTCCTCTGGCGCGGCTTCTCGTGCTGGCTGTGCTACACGTTAATTTTATTGGTAAGATACTTTAGAAAAACAATGAGAAGATAAAGAAGGATGCGAAGCAATGGCAGATGGCAGCGGAACGGTGACCCGCTGAAGTCCAGTATGGCGGCGCCCATGCGGGACGGCGGTCCTCTGGCGCGGCTTCTTGTGCTGGCTGTGCTACACGTTAATTTTATTGGTAAGATACTTTAGAAAAACAATGAGAAGATAAAGAAGGATGCGAAGCAATGGCAGATGGCAGCGGACGGAAACCCGCTGAAGGCCAGTATGGCGGCGCCCCCGCGGGATGGCGGTCCTCTGGCGCGGCTTCTCGTGCTGGCTGGGCTACACGTTAATTATATTGGTAAGATACTTTAGAGCAACAATAAAAATGAGAAGATTAAGAAGGATGCGAAGCAATGGCAGATGGCAGCAGACGGTGACCCGCTGAAGGCCAATATGGCGGCAACGCCCCCGCTAGACAGCGTTCTCTATATTTTTTATAGCCATCAAATAGGATCAATTAGTTGGTGGTTACCGGACTACGGAAAACCAATTTATACCTACTTATGTTTGTGAACTGTACATACATATTTATACAAAATGTTTCTTCAATTAAAAATAAACAAAATACTAATGGGCATATAAAAATAAAAATAACGACTCATTTGGTTAAAACAGCTACAAATACTGGGCGGTAATGTTGATCTGGGATCGTAGAATTAAGTAAATTACGGTGTTGCGACTGTTGGCAGAGGATATTGTGTGGGCACGACGACGGAGCCTAAACGTGGTATGAGCCGCAAAACACATTGAGTAAAGCTACGTTGCAAGGCATATGTTAAATAAGTATTTTGATCTACATACTTGTTAAGAATATAATTTTTGATTACTTATAGATCAAACAAATATTGTGTTCGATCGCGTTGTGTCAAGTTATACCAAAACTCTCAAAGCCTTTGTCCTCGTACCCAACGATACTGTATTCAGCAAGACTACTGTAATTATAATAGTATATTACCTATATAGTTAGTATATCCTTATGGTACATTAAGGGACAGATCTCCGCAGATGCAGCCATCTCACTTTTAGATTAAAAAGGTACAAAAAGACCTCTTAATGTTGGCTTTGGCCCCATAAACGCCTCAAAGGACCGGGTCTCAATGTACCCGTGGCTCTGAAAAGCGTACCAACATAATAATAATAGTAAACTACATCAAATAGTTTTCTAATTTTCGACTATGCAAAATAATCAAATTATACCGTGTAATGTACAAACTGCAGAGAGATAATAGATCTTCCGAAACATCCGAGTTCAAGTCGTGCTGATTGTAACACACGGTCCTAAAATACGGTCTGTCCAAATAGCCAAGTAATATTGGAAACAATTTCAAAGCCGGACAGTCTAATTTTGTTGATAGTCGGATTTCACAGTGTCAGTCGCCTTTACAACGTCCACCCGGTCCGCAACGATTTTGTTTTGCATCGGGTCTCATTTCACAAAGTGCAAGCTTTCACAATTCTAGTGAATAAGGTCCTCATGACACCAAACATACTATTTACATTGTAAACAAACGTTTGTCTCTCACGTTTTAAGTTACATGCGGCTTGTGGTTTTGTTCTAGACTATATTCACAATAGAGCCAATATAGAATGATTTATTGGTGTTGAAAAAAATACGAATAGCTCGACAATTTTATGCATTATCAGGACAATCAGGATAATTAAAACCTTGTCACTATAATTGCGGTGAAGGAAAATATTAAGTATCCAAGTAAATTAAAGATTCTGTAAACTTAACTTCTCACCACTGCTGGGTATAGGCCTCCTTCTGTCTACGCCAACCTTCTCGGTCCTGGGCCATCCTACTCCAGTTGTTGCCAGCAATATTCTTACCATCGTCGACCCAACTTAACATCATGAATAGGTGTGTATATAAAATTGAGAAAAACACTTTTAAGAAAATAAACATAAACCGCTTTGAATCAAATACTTGAATGTTTTACGAAAAGCGCCCACCATAAGTCTAGAGAGACATTTTCAAATGGGTCTTTTGTAGTCACATTTAAAGCAATTCATTCGGCGATGATAAAAATATAAAAGCGTAGGTAGAGTAACATGGATAACCCTTTCAGAAGCGTCGCTCGCAATCCTCATTGAAAAACGGCCCGTGGGTCAGAATGTCAGAACGCTCCGTAAAACACGCGTGGTTCCCATTGGAAAGGTTATGGATGGATTGGCTAAACCTCCAGAGAGTCTATTCTCGTGTTTGTAAATATTGCCATCTCCTTTTACACGTATGTCCAGAATGTTTGAGAACAAAATGACAAAAACTAGATGGGTTATTTCAAGCTATTACTTAGCGATTTTTTTTAGTTTTGAAATAAAAAAGTCAATTTGAAAAAAAAAACGTTATGGACCCGTAGTATATGTTATGTATGATAAATCAAATAAGCCTAAAGTCGACGTTGTTGCAATGATTGATTACAATGTTCCTATGACCACCTTCTGGCTACATCATTAGATTCCATTTCAAAATAATACTGCACTGTCATCTGATTTACATAAGCATACAAAATGTAAGCTCAGTCGAATATCTGCAATTGCGAGATATCTAAATGCTATTCACGAATCTCTCTACCGCATACAATAAACATTTTTCTATTTAAAATATTCATGTTTATCTAAGTTCGTACTTAAAATAAAGAAACATGGAAGTAAAATAAAAATTACACCTTTTTCAGCCAAAATCAATGAACAAATACGAAGTAAAACAATATAATAATGCCGGCCTCAAGCCCAAGAACTCACGAGTTTTCCTCGGGCTCACCCCTGAACCCGTCTAGTCACATCGCGCCGGAACAGAGGAATTAAATTAATCTCGTTGTGAAATTTTCACTTGCCACCTTATCTCTCGTCGTATTGTCGTTTTATTGTGCCTACCCTGGAACCATTAGCGAAAATGTCACAACGCAGGCATTGTACGCGCGCCACAATGCTGCGGCCGCTCGACCTCCATGTACACCCACCTTTACGCTACGATACAAATTTCAGTTTCTATAACAAATGAGGATACGTACTGCTATTATTTAGGGAATAGGTGTATTATATAGGTACCTTCGGGTCAACGTTATTTGTAGACAAAGTGACTCGTAATCCTGATAGTAGTTCCGTATATTATGGATTTAAGTGGTTTACAGAAAAGAAATATGGTTATTAATTAAGTTAAAATTGATATGAATTAATATTTAAAATCAATATTCGTTCATTTTTAGTACAACACATGCTGAAAGAATAAAATAATTAAGTATATATTTTTTTCCTAAACCAGTTTGTTGAAACCTATTAAAAATCTGCATTTAAGGGGGGTTAGGCGGTCAGCGAAAATTCATATGAAGCGGCTGAGGCGGGGGGGGGACGTCCCGGTTGCGCGCCATTCACATTTTTATCAAAAAGTTAATAGAAATGTTTAGTTTTTCAAAAATTTAAATCAGTCACGAAATCGAAAAGGTAAAATACCTTTGTGTTGGTGATTTTAAAACATTTTTTATTATAAAACATGGATGTTATCTGTATTCATATGAAATTTTAGAGGTAACTTCAGGATTTTTTTCTATCGAGCAAAATTTTTCCCATCGTGTTTTGGAAACAGTCCTCCCTTTAAACATACGTTCTACAATACATATCAGAAATTTCAGGGCGAAAACTCTTCAATTCTTTAAACAGCAGCTTATAGAAAACAGCCAATATTGCCGTTTTCACTTACTGAGAGCCCTTAAGAATTTTTACATAGGTTTTTATACATAGGTTTCAATTATAACTATAGTTATACATACAAGTCGTTTCTTTACTACTCCGTAACAATCTAACCCCACAATAAAAGCGAAAATGTATGAATAAGTAAACGCTTTTACGACGTGTACATTTCAGGCGAATTCTTCGCATAGACTTAGCAAATCTCTTGCGCGGCCATTCCTCTCACGTCGACTGGCCGACAAAGGGAAGAAGGGCATGCATACCTTATTACCACCTTTTTGCAAATCCTTACTTATGTGAAACATGGCACACTTGTAGCCATTCGGAATGACAAATACGTGCTGACGCAGAATGATGAAGTGGGCTTGGGAAGATTTTAAGGACCAGGGTTAAGTTCTCGATCGTACTGAGTTTTGTAAAGATAAGGTTTATTTTTTCTAAACTAGTGTGTTTATAACTATTATTAAATTTGAAGTCTCTGGCAATAATATCTAGTTTATAATGACCCTTAAAAATTGATGAAATTGGCTAACAGATTGAAATATATTTTCAACTTTCAATTTCTTCGGTATTATTTTAACCAATACGAGTTTCAATCATATTATCTATACGCTGGCAATTTTATTGTAAAACCGACCAAAATTGCATTTATAAATTCCTTCTAATTCTAATGACCCAAACCATAATTCCGGCCCTCGGAATATTTTCTGCATCAGAATGTCACTGCGGCTTTCTTTGCAATTAATCAGAGAGTCAATGAGCCATTTTGTTTGGACACAGTGGATGAATAATCCTTCCCTTGCGACTTCCTGACAGAGGCAAATAATTATGAAGGCCTGAAAGCTTTTAGTTAGGAAAAATTAGAACATCATATTTTATACTCCCTGAGGGTTTGGAGCGTTTGTGATAATAGTAAGTTGTCTTAAGTATTATTGTTTCGAAATGTGACAAAGGGGACACCCTTTTAGAATCCAATTAAATTAAGTAATTGAAAGACAACTCTACTTATCCATTGTGAGCTTTGAGAAAATATTTTTTAACTTTTTCATCAGAATGTATACCTTACAGAAGCTTAATGCTAAGTCTCTTTGAACTAAATTCGTCCGAGATATTATTTTAAGGTAAATAAATATGAAACAAGCCGATATACTCAGTTTTTTTACAGTACACATAGATAAATTACCTAAAATGTAAATTAGATGGAATCATAGGTACATTCATTAACATTCAAATATTATTTCATCAAATAAGTACTTTAAACTTGCGTAAAATAAACCAAATAAAAAATGCAAAAAGACGGTTCAAAGAACTCATAAAATTTCTAAGCATTAAGGAAATCGTAAGGAATAAATTCGAGAAACAAATCCTGTATATATTGCTGTTATCTTATTTGCATGTAATTCAGTATATTGCTGTCTCTAGCATACACCATAAGCCGTATTGCCTTCCGACTTGTTTATAGAATATTTGCTCATAAACATGCAGATTGCGGATGGGACGCGTTTTTATGTAAAATTGGGCAAAGGGGGAGCCATTTTATTTATTACCCTCTTGACTCGGTGGCGTCAGATCTCCAAGTGAGAGATTGCTTCCAGTTCCTATTAAACAAGGGTACAATCATAATAGATGGATGCACTTTGTGCTATATTTTTGTGTTTAGCGGTGATGAGAGAAAAAACTTTTCTAATAATCGGAAATAAACTTTTCTGCGAATTTCCACGCAAAATAAAAACACGTTTTTTATTTTTTTAAATAAGTCCTGAGCTACTAAATCTTAGAGTTAGTTGTCAAATCTGTATCTACTCTAAAACTATACCACTCTCTTTATAATCGGATTGAACTGGTACGTACGAAAATCTCTACATCTGTAAACAACTTTGCGTACCTTATCTGCTAAGAAATGTAAGAGCTTTTAAAATTTTCAAGCGCGGTAACTTCTTTCATAACAACTTCGCAGCCGTGAAGAGTTACACAAATAATCTGGAAAATAGTTTCTTTCTCGGATCATAATAACACGTTGAGTTGCACCATTTAATGCTTTATTTCCTGTTACACTTGTTGAAGAGTCTATTTTCCTTTACAAGTCGACAGCCGCCTTTGTCTTGTTAGCCGTAGTTCAGCTAAATAGCTTTCATGAAATGCCATCAAGCTGAGCTGTGATAATATTTTTAGAGCTGAAAGTTATCCTAACTCTTGTTTATTAGTTTTCATTTAAGTTTTTATTGGAAAATCTATTATAGTACCACGTAATTTAAAACATGCAATAGACCACGGAGGAAGATTTTTATTTTTAGTTTCGTAAACATCAATTATTCATAAAATCAATCTTCCGTAAATAAATAAATAATAGATACACTCTCGTCTCTCAGCCTAAAGACGTCCACTGCTGGACAAAGGCCTCCCCCAAGGATTTTATCCGTGGGGGGTTTTGCCGTAATCGCCACGCTTGGCAGGCGGGTTGGCGATCGCAGTGTGATGGCATAGTACGCGGAAAGATGCTGCTGCCCATCCTCCGGTGTTTTTAATCCCTTAGTCGCCTCTTACGACACCCACGGGAAGAGATGGGTTGGTGCTATTCTAGGGCCACCCCACAGGCCAATAGATACACAAATCACATAAATTGCATCAAAGGCAAAAATAACCACAAAACAATGCTTTAATGCATTAATGGTGTAGCTGGAGGCTGAGAAGGGACAAAGAGTTATAAGAACTAGTGGCGGAGCCAAATATTATGGGTGGAATAAAAGCAGCAAGGCTTCGATGGCTCGGCCACGTGGAGAGGATGGGAGAGGATCGCGCAGCTAAAAGAGTGTCGACCAAGCGGGAAACGACCTATCAACAGGCCCTAATACCGCTGGAGGCATGAGATCAGTAGGCCCTCCAAAGAGCCGACTGGCAAGAACTAGCGCAGAACGGGAAGGAGTGGAACCTTCTTGTATTGGAAGATCCTCGACCTCGTGGCCCAACGGTCATCACGCCTGACTGCCACACCGGAGGTCCCGGGTTTGATCCCCGGTCGGGTCAAGATGGAAAATGATCTTTTTCAGATTGACCCGGGTCTTGGATGTTTATCAATATATGTATTTGTTATAAAATATAGTATCGTTGAGTTAGTATCCCACAAGTATAACACAAGTCTCGAACTTACTTTGGGGCTAACTCAATCTGTGTGATTTGTCCGTATATATTTATTCTCTTTATGTCGTCGAGCCATCGAAGTAAGTAGTTAAACCGCTAAAATTTTACCACTCAACCAAAAAAGTATCAACCCTAAAATCCTTAAAACGCGTAGTAGTATTGCAACTAATAACTGAAGCCGCACAGAGTTCGTAGCTAGTTCTATTCAAGCCCCCAGTGACACGTTACGGATGAGCCTGTAGTAATTAAAAACGTGACCGTCATCACTTGTCGTCCAAGCCCATAAGGGTTTTATCTACTTCGCGCACCCGACCAGCTTTGTTTATTTATTACACGTAAACTTTTATGTTTTCTCTTTAATTTTCAGTCTATGCGCATAATATTTTATTGGTCTATTTTATTGTGCTAGTGAACATTTATTAGATTTTGAAGGGTCGCTCGTTTTACGCTCGCTTTCATGTTTGCTCTTAAAGAGATGTTGTTATAAGATTGCTTTATTAGATGCTACTTTTCTAAAGACAAACTATTATCAAAGTGACTGAGTTGTTTGGTAATCTGTATAGGTTCTCTTCAGCTTGTATTAAGTACCTAAAACCAATATTATAAAGCTGAAGAGTTTAATTATTTGTTTGTTTGAACAGTCTAATCTCTGTAACTATTGATTTGAAGAAATCTTTCCCTGTATGAAAATTCACGACGAATATAATTCAAGAATATAGGTTATCAGAAACCTAGAAACATATAATATTACTATAGCAATTAACATAATATATTATATCTAAGTAAATGGAAAAAAAAATTCAAGCAAATATCAAAAGCGTGTACTCGTATGAGCGTTTACAAAGCTTTGTCTAAGTTGATGCCGCCATTTTACGCATCAAACTTTCCGTTCACAAAATTTATTCATGACGTGATCCCTCGTAAATATATTTTGGAGTTTATTGTTCTAATGAATTTGATATGGTTTATGAAAACAGGCTTATCTGCTAACCAAATAGTAGTTGCTTCTGAATGTGTACTAAAATAGTTCTCGTATCAGTTTGGTTTTTATTGGGTTGACTTTATACAAGTGAGACACTGAAATCGAGGAAAAAAAAACTAGAAATGGCATCAATGAGACAATGTTATTTTCTCGCTTTGATACTCACGGAATCATCTCAGCAATAGGTACCTAATTAATTAATAATTCTTATTGAAATTCGATGCGATTGTACGAAAGTGAGCTCCTTAGGCTTTCAGAGTACTATGATTCTTTTTAGCATTTTCCCGCGGCTTCGCCCTCGTAAATTATACAGTAAAACCTTTCTCATGATCCACCGCGTCCATTGGTGAAAACCGCATGAAAATCAGTTCAGTAATTTCAGAGTTTATTGCGAACAGACAGACGTGGCAAGGGACTTTATTTTACATTATTTTATAATATAAAATAAGTTATATTGGTATAATTTAAACCTAAAACAATACAAACAGTACACATTCGATACAGATCCAATTTAACCTACAATAAAACACACTGTAGGTAATAAAACTTCGTTCAATAAAATTAATCTTTTGATCGCAAGAATTCTTCTTTAAATCCGACATTTTATGGCAGTCGAGTTTCAAACGTTGGCTTGCCTGTTCTAGCAAGGTGCCTTTACTCGGAATTGATACAATAAATTGGAAACTAACCCAGTTGGCGGTGCGATGTGCCGGCTCCATGCAGATCTCAGCCTTTCTTCGTCGGCCGCATTCCCTGATCAAATTGAAAATTCCAAAGGGCTTGCTGTAAAGTGTGTATGCATCGTATAGTATGTGAGTTGAATTTAATTGATCATCAAAATTTAATGGTCTATCAACCTTACGATATAACTCTGTGTTAAACGACAATAATTTATTCTTTAAACTATGTTTTAGTCACACCAGTGTAGTAGGTAAAAATCGGCGTGACCACGAGTGTGCAGTAATTTTTTTACAAAACGTGCCTTTTGTTGGACTACTTTTTTGGTTCTATTTTGGCTAAAATATATTCTGTAGCTCTGTGACATATAAATGTTATTTCTAGACATTTCACGCGATAGTTTAACTTTTTATTATAAGTCGCGATATATGTATACTTGACCAAACAATAAGCATTTTACCATAAAATCGATGTTATTTTCCACTATAGTTTCCGATCGCTTCATTTATGAAAATATTTTGCAGAAATTAATGACTCGCCAACACTACGCGTGTCGCCTGTCGATTTTCAATCTCCATTTTGCTCGTAAATTGATAATAAATAAGCTTTCAAAAGTTTTAATATGTGAAAAGAAATTTATTCACGAAGAACATGTCCTATCAAAATATCTCGGGCCACACGTTATGTCGGCACATTCTTCTCCTAAATTGAAATTCTCGAACGTTCTCCCTTCAGCGAGATGGGGTCAGGAGCCAAAAGACAATTTGAATGTTCGATTAATGTGATCAAATATTATTTTTTGTAGGCCCCATGTTCGATATTTATAGTTACTGATTTTTGGCTTCTTTATAGTAGTAATCATGAATTATAACAAAATCAAGAAATACCTCCAAATTCTTAAAAATTCTTTCTTCTTTTTATTTATTAAAAAAAATGTTTATTACAATTTAATTGCGTTTAAAGAAAAATATATTTCTTCATATAGAAATTAACTATTTAGGCTCCCGCGAGCAAACGTTCTTGCAAAGCACCTACAGTACAAATCTTTTCAAAGGAAAAAATCAATACTGCTATCAAAATGCAGTGGCCGATCAAAGGGCTGCCCTCAAAGGATGTTCGTACGCCCCAGACTTAGAGAATTTAACTAACAGGAGACGATGCGCGTGAATTTATATACAAAAAGGCAAAAAGTCTGCTTCTTTCGACGGGGGAAAACGCGCTCACTAAATGCGACGTGTTAGACAACATCCTAATCCTAACTTCCTAACTAAGATTATAAATGCGAAAGTGAGTTTGTTTGTTTCTGAACCAATCTTCCTGAAATTCCGCATACACATAGTTAATAGTACGAAAAAGGACATAGGGTACCTTTCATCCCGGGAAAAATCACTGTTCCCGTGGGAAATTCACGCGGGCGAAAGCTAGTATTTTATACATGCACACAAAGATAATACCGACCACAAGTTAAAAAAAAACTACATAGGTACACAATCACAGTATGACATGTAGTATGATCAGATCCACGGAAATATAAATAAGAGTGGAAGTGTTAAGTAGGCGTGGCGCGGTCGCCACAAGTAAGCAATGCATTGCTAACAAACACGGCTCGTCATTCTAGTTTTGTTCTGACTTCGCGCTGAGTAGTTTGTTCGTGACATTGAATTCTCGTCGAAATTCCCTCGTCAAAATGCCATTTTGTTCTATTTTAGAGTGCAAAAATAACAGTAGCAAAATCAATCTTAAAAATGGAGGTGTTTCGTACCACAGGTGAGTAAAATTACGTTTGTTTTCTTTAAAATAAAAGTTCAATAATGATAATAAAAACTTTAAAATATTATTTGTTAAAAGTTACCTTAATGTCATTTATATAAGGTCAATTTTGTCATTAACGCGCGCTCCTCTGTTCTTCCCGAAACTTCTATGCTACTCAATTAGTGATGTACCTAGTAAGGTAATGTTTTGGATTTTATCGATATGTTTTGTTTACATTGTATAAAATATTATAATATGCAACTGGCAGAGTTGCTTGGATGCCAACTAATTTAGTACTATATGTTCCGAGCATTTCGAGGAAAATAATTTCTTGATTTCGACACACTTTTTTTTATAACAAAATATTACGTTAATTTTTGATTAAAATAATAACACTATAAATCCGCGAAACAATATAGAAGAAAGAAAATCTGTTTTATTATTCTGAGTTTGTATGAAAATTTGATCTATCGATGTCGATATTGTGTTGCAATAATCAATCCGCTACTGCACTAATCGAGTAGCACTAGGAATACTCTCATTTGACGCTAATTTAAACCCTATTTTCTTATTTGATTTATGGGTCATAGTTGCTCAAAAGTTTTAAAACGCCATCTATTGTCGAGTGGCGGAATTTTTTCTTCAGTCGACGTTGGACTTTAAAACGTCTTATGTACGATCTTGTACAGTACAAATTAAGCCATATGTCGAAGACTTAAGGTACTTGTTTGTCCGATATAGTCGCATTGACTTAATACACTTTGATAAAATAAAAATGACCAATAAAACTCATTGTTCATATGTAGTGTAGTGTATGATTTATAACTTAAATGTGTGAGTTTGGCGACCACGGTTCCCTTACTAATTTTATCAAGTAAAACTTCCACTCTTATTTATATTTCCGTGATCAGATCATATGAAATTTGCAGAGGGGGATACCTGTATTGACCTCTCCTGTTGGCTATATGCTCTAAGCTTCCAGATCAATGTACAAGTTCGGGATCCTGTTGCTTACACTCCCAGTTCTATTTACGAGAGTACGGTATCCTGTTTTGCACTGGGCACTTGCAGAACTTATCCCTTCTTATCCCTTTGTTGAACTTTATCCAGAGTGTCAGCACTGTTTTGGTTTTGCTTAGTTTTTATTGAGAATTCAATACATCGTGCGTTAAGCAAAAAAAAATTGCTTGTTTCTAAAAAAGTTTTTTATGATTAAAAGTTTCGTGACAGATAGACAATATAACATTAGACAACATTACATCCTATCCTACTAACATTATTAATGTAACAGTTTGTTCGAAAAGATTTGTCACTCTTTCACGCAAAACTACTGGGAGGATATCGATGAAATTTCTTATTTCGAGAATGAACCAAATAATTTTATCTCGGAACTCCCACGAGTGCGGAGCTCTAGGGCGCTGCTAGTAAACAGTACAGTACAGTATAGTAATAGTAGTATAAAACAGTTGAGCTTCTTATTAACTTACTAATTTCGCCCCAGGCTCCCATTGGTTTACAGGAATATTTTACATTTAGATACCTATGTACGAGTATATTGTTTCAGGAATTTTTTGTCTGTTTACCAAATTAAATCAAAAACCGCTCAAAAATTACGATATAATAATGAACGTCCAAATAGACAGACTTTCTAAGCCATTATACAAATGTTTCAAACTTTCATATAATGTCCGGCGAGCTTCAACGGATTCAAATATACACACCACTGCGAAACTCCTTCAAGCAAACCAATTTCAGCTATTCTATACCGTTTTATGTACAGTTTGCTCTCAACTGCGCCCGTGGGCCTCTTATATGTAAAGACTCTATGCATATTATATCATCGTGTAGGAGGCTTTACGAAAAATAACCAGACAATGCGATGTTTTTCCGCAGTATCATCCTTTGATGCTCTTTCTACGTTATTATATTCAATAGTGGATTTACGTGAAAGCCCAATATGTTACTGGTTAATTGAATAATGTTATACAATATTTGCATTCGAGGGCTTTATTTTGATAGTAGCATATATTTTTATTTATTTATATAAACTTTATTGTACACACATACAAAAGTACAGTACAAAAGGTGGACTTAATGCTAAAAGCATTGTCTGACAGTCAAACCTTATGGTGGAGCAGAGAGTTTATGTGGGTGTAAATAAATTCTATTATACAAACTAAATTATTGGTAAATTAAACAGATACATATAAAGAAGCTGCATAAATATAATAAATTAATATACATTTAGCTGATAATATTAAAACTAATTGGAAAAACCAAAAACATTAGGAATATATTACAAAAATATAGCGTGAACGTCCATCTGAACAAGATTCATTCACAATGCACACCAAAAAAAACAAAAGAATATCTAATCGGTTTCCCGCCAAAATCGACGTCATGGTTGAGATCTCTATGTTTGTCCATGAGCGAGCAGCGCATAGAAGACGTAGTCAATTCTTTTTTCTGTGCGTAGAGGTTCATCAGCTAATTCGGCCGTTCCTGATACCGGTGCGTCCTCGCCCGCTTCAGCATCAACAGCAAAAGGTGATGGCTCAGCTTGAACCTCTACGGCATATAATGGCCTACAAATAACATTATCAGTATTAGAACACAGTTAAAATTTCCATTAAGAAATCTGAAACAACTGGTAGTGCCGAAGGAAATAGTAGTTCCCCAAGGCACCACTGGCATCCCATGGTTGTGCCACTGGGAATGTAAACGTTCCCATGGCCCAACTACAACAATACATCAATTCCCCAAAGCACCACAACTTGTTCTCTATTTACTTTGTGGGCACTACCAAACTGGTAGTGGTACTATACTGGTAGTGTCACGCGGTTAAGTATTAGGGTGGAGCGAAATTACTTTTTTATGATTTTAAATTTCTAATAGTGAAAAGTTTATGCCTTTTGGTCTCAAACATTCACATTCAAAATATTATTTGAAAAAAAATAGGGTAACCGTCTCCGCAAGGTCATTGAACTTTTACGAAAAGTCGATTTTGGACTCAAGTTTGTAGATTTTAAATTTTATTAAAATGACAAATATATGTATAATTCATATTAATTTCAGAAAGGAAAAATCCTCTATTTTCGATAAAAAATAATAAACAAAGTGCAATATAACGTACAAGAAGAGTTCGAGGGTGCAAAGGAGGGTCAGTTTTCGCATGAATAATTGAAAACGCGCTTGACAATTTTTTTGACAATTATCTATATAAATTCTTAGTACTATAATGGAAAAGCTCGGAGTGCCTGTAATGTGTCCAATAATTAATGATGTTTGTAAGTTAAAGTCAAATGTTTTACCAACTTACAAAGATATATGAAGTTTTAAGAGTTTACGAGGTAAACTATAAGAACGTCAAAAAAACAGACTATATTTCCGGAAATTGCTAAGTTTGTCATAAAAAATTAAATATTTATAGCTTACTGGATCCATATCAACAGTAATACTTTCGAGAGTTATTTAATTGTTATCAGCACATCATAAAAAATGTAAAAATCTGCTCAAGTCCATCAAATGAATTTCATCTGCAAACTTGAAAAGTTTACGACGGGATAGTTTGATGCTTTTTGATGTTTTGGCTTGCAAATGCAAAGATTTTACTCACTGCAACTGTCCAAGATATAAGAAAGTGCCAAAACGTAAGAAAATGTTACTGATTGCAAAGAAATAAGCTCCTAGAAATATTCACAGATCTTAGTACGTATCACCAATAATTTCAGGCAACTCTCCCGAAGATTTAGGCTTTACGATACGTCTACAGTTAAATAGTCGTATGCCCGTTGACTGAAAAGTAAAAATCGACTGTTTGGTTTATACAGCGACAGAAAAATCCTCACTTGGCCTGATCACTGCACCTACATTAATTGTGAAACTATATGCTCTGTTATGGTTCTGTATTAAAAGAAAAACCATCAGAGTAAAGATGGTTCTCGATCTCTTTTTAACATAATTATTTACGCGATACCTTCTAGAAGATTTAGAAAGCATATTAGACCCAGTCACTCAAAGAAATGGCTATTTTGTGTACAACGACAATATTTTCTGGCTATGTTAATTGTCACACGAAAGCAAATTCGTGAGTTGGATGCTCGTCGTAGTTTGAAGGCACGCAGTATTGCCAAATCAACAACCCCAAGATTTTTTGTAGTACCAGATATTTATTTTAATATTTTAAATGGTATAGAAACAATATATTGGCAAAACAATTGTATATAGCCACCATTTTCCATACAATTATCGACTGAAGAAATTGGCAGTATAGTACAGCCTGGTGGCGAGAATCAGCTGCTATTCTTATGAGTTCTGTGTCCCATGCAATCTATTGAATGAGCTGTGAAGATCACAGATGATGTAGCCACTTAACATTACACTATAACATCTCATTTGAGAGCCATACAGGCTGAATTAGAATTAAGAGAGAAAATGCCGAAATTTGACACTAAGTGTCATTTTAGAGAAAATTAATTTAATTTTTTTATGTTATTTTTTTTTTACTTTTTTCATTAAAACATATTATTTTATGCTTAATTAACATGTTTTGTGTTAATTCACATAATTTGAACCCGTTTACATGTCAATAAAAGATCTGGCAGGTAAAGCAAATTTTTCAAAAAATTTAAAACTTTGAAGTCAGTGCGGAGGCAAAAGATGTTGTTTAATTTTTATCACAATTGACATATAGTATTAATTTCGGGCAAGACACAAATCCCTCACTATTAGAATTCAAAATAAAAATAAAAAATATTCCCCATACATCCGCGCTCCACCCTATTAAGTATGCTTCGGGTAAGAAACGGAAATAAGTTCATCATGAATTGACAGAGAACTCCTCGGGTTATCTTTGATTGGCATGATGATTTTATTTCAATTTTTTTAAAGAACTCAATAGTCATAGACCTAATATATACTGTGCCAGTATATAGCAAGTCCATGGCACTATCAGAGCTGGTTACTAAGTGTAGTGCAGAGCCCTCAGCTTGCACACAACACCCAATCGATCCATATCTGTTTACTCCCTCCGCAACGATCGGTCTACTTTCCCACTAAGTGTAGAGCCCTCAGGATACACACAATTGTCTGAATCAAAACCTTCAGGTTAGTTTCGAACCAGACCTGGCAGAGCCCTCAGGTTGCCATCCACAATAATGATGCAATATGCAGCGTTACACATTATATCAATTCACAGCACAGAGCCCTCAGGATGTGCAACAAATCTCAATTAGCAGAGCCCTCAGGATGCTATCAACTTTCTAGCGCAGAGCCCTCAGGGTACGCATTACAATGTCGTTTACTCGAACATCCTGTTTCTTTCGGTTCTTGTCCAGCAATTCACTAGCACGCTGCTGGGCAAGTTCTCGCAGGAACTCTCGATTAGGGCCAGTTCTCTCCATCGCAACGTGGCGAACTGTTCAGTTCGGATGACAAGCTCCACATCATCACTGCCAAATTAAAGAATCATGTGTGAATATTGAGTTAATTCATGTTGGGTCCTACCCAAGGTGAGCTGTATTTTTTGCAAATAATAATACACCAACATTCGCGAAGTAATAATTTGTTTCTACGCGAACCACATTCATATCATAACAATGGTACGAATACGACAATACCGCTCAACCTCCTGACCATTACTTTCTTTGATTACTTTGCTCAGTTTGCGGCGCACACAGGTGACAAGCCTTTGGGGGCGCCGAATAAAGTGTCAGTGATTTTCCTCCGGATCTGTGGTCCAATCGCTGTAATTATTTTTACGTAACAACATTTAGAGTTAAGTTTGCCATACGTCCCGTATAGGGGCCATCACCGTACTTGACCATCCTGTACCGTACCGTACGCGAAGGCGTTCCGTCCGGTACCTAATACTAATAACGATAAACAATTCGTAAGTAACGCACACAGGTTGGCGCGGCCCGACATTGGTGCGTTTCTGATTTTTGATGTAAAAAAAGTGAATATCACTTCCCAAATCTTCAATTATAAAACGAGGTACATACTTTTTACATACCTCTATCAGTTATCTACTATTAACCGACTACGAGGTACCAATTAACGATATTGCGTTCTCAAATAAAAGTTTAAATTGACAAAAGCTGTCTTGCTTGGTGATCGAATACTATCAAATTTATTAGTCTGTCAACCACTAACGTATAGGGTATTGCCTCGATTGTTAAACAATTGTTACCTAAAACACCGTGATTGACGGATTAAGAAAACAAAACACTAATTTACACTATTCTCAAATAATAAGTATTTTTTTATTTATTTATTTATGCAGAAAAGATGTTTTAAAAATGCACAGTGGCGACACGGAGTTAGTTCAGGGTTGATACAGAACCATCTTATGAGTATAGGGATAGCTACCCTACATAACACATGCGTAGATACTCACATTTCTATGTACCATGTATTACACTTCTATTGTACCGAAATTGTATCGCGTATTCATATTTCTATGTTATGAATAGACTTTCTATAATTAAGACAGAACCATAGAAGAAATAGTAGTTCTATGGACACACGTTAGTACGTACTAATAGTAGCATAGCCACCACTTGCCCCTACACATAAGCAATGTATGAGCTACGCAAACAACACAGAGAAACAGATCTCTGGCTTTCTCTGTCCCAATATAAAATAAATTTGTCTCAGTCTGATACTCTCACGAGTCGAGATTGTTCTCTTATAACATCTAGCATAACGTGTTCCGTCTAGTTCACCGTCACTAAATTTCTGCAGCAGAGACTCGTCGTCTCGTCAGCGGCCTATGCGCGCCAAGTACATAATCATCACACTGATTTTTAGTATGAAATAAAGATTTGGTTTGATCTCACCTGATATGGCTTTGATCGAAGATCGCAGCAATCAGCTATCTGTTACCTCACTTATAACATTTTCCGTTTTCCGCACTCGAAAACGCTGTACTCTGAAGCCCAAATACAGGGCACGCTGCACACGCGGCGACAGCATCATGCATCGGCGGCGTCGCCAGCGAGAAAGAAGCTCCCGCCAACTTTCCGCGTAGCGTAGACGGCGACAACACCGCTCCTGGATTATTCTCGAGCGCATCAAGCGCGAAATTATAGTTTGGAAGTTATTGAACCACACCAGGATCGGAAGAACGTTCACGCTAGCGAGATCTACTTTCAGACTCAGATATAGCTATTTCTAGCAGTAAAACTGAGAGCAATTAAGTACATCTAACACTCGATGCTATTAGCAAATATTTAAGTAAGTACTTAAAAAAACTGAAAATCAACAAAAACCTTAAACAGTCATGAATGTCATGATGGCTCAGAAAGTGGTCTTGGAATCAATCCAAATCAATCCCACTTCTGAATTTAGCTGATAATATTAAAACTAATTGGAAAAACCAAAAACATTAGGAATATATTACAAAAATATAGCGTGAACGTCCATCTGAACAAGATTCATTCACAATGCACACCAAAAAAAACAAAAGAATATCTAATCGGTTTCCCGCCAAAATCGACGTCATGGTTGAGATCTCTATGTTTGTCCATGTGCGAGCAGCGCATAGAAGACGTAGTCAATTCTTTTTTCTGTGCGTAGAGGTTCATCAGCTAATTATACATATAATACAAATAAACACAAAAATACACGTACCTATAAATATACTTACATAAATTACAAATAAAGATAAAGCAATCAAACGACGGATATTTTTTATGTAGAAATGTGTAATTTTCTACAGGTATGACTCAAGGCTTCAATATAGGTCCAGTAGTGGACGTCTTGAGGCTGAGATGATGATGTCATTCTCACTAATATTTATCTAAACATTTTTAGCTAAAACAGAATTTATTTATATTTTGCGTACAAAAGAACCATTTAAAAGTAAATCTTTTTATCTCGGCTTTGTGCTCATAGAATTTATGCAGTGTTGAGCCTGTTAGAATACACGCGGTTATCGCCCAGCCATCATCGAAATTACTTTTAGAATTGTGTTTTTTAATTACCAGTCTAAATACAAAAGCTCTATTTTTATATCTATAACGTAAGGATTGATTACCTACATACTATACTTACTATTTACTTGCTGAGCAAAAAGGAATATTATATATTTATTCTGAAAAACATAATTGGAAGATTATTTAAGGAGGTCACAATATGCCACATGGATTTTTTTTCCACAAGTAGATTAGAAACCTGATAAGTGAAAGTTTTATTCGATGATTTAAAAGAAGAATAAATTTCAAACAACCTGATTTTTTACTTGACAACCATACAAAATCCTTTCAATTATAACTTACGGCGCGGCGCGGCGATGCCATAGAGATTCAAATTTTCCTCATAATATTTTTCATCTTGTCTCACTGTCATAAATAAAAATTAAACAGGCGACCTAAAGGAAAGCAATAAATAATTTGATAGTTTCCGCAAACATTTCTTAGCTCGCTTGAATAACTTAAAAATTGAGATGCCCGAATAATAAATTTTGTAGTAACTCTCTTTTTTGTATGGAATAAATTTACATACATTTTAGTAGAGCTATCGTTTCTCTTCAGGCTATTTTTTACTCATCGTTGCAGGCATAACGCGTACACGTTATCATAGAATCATAGTATATCTATATCTACATTTTTATAAAGATTTATCTTTATAAAAATTTAGATATACCTGTGTATACAACTCGGCAAGTACCTACCTATATTTAACATGCGTTAACACGGCCCTAGGGAAATAATTTCCGTTACTATATTTTTATGGAATTTCCAATAACAGGTAACTCGTGTCATCTAAAATAACCACGTGTAATTTAAATCGACTAGTTCTTTACACCACTCGACACTGTCTTTTGTTTTCCTTTTGTATTACCAAAACCCCCTATACATTTAAGCAATAAAATGCGCGAAACATGAACAAACGTTTGACTGCCCCATTTCGAGTGGAATGACGGAACAGATCGTGAGTCTATAAAGGAATTTCGAGAATAAGATGAAGCAATTATTTAGCTTAGTCATGCATTGTATTTTCGCTCATTAGGTGTATATTTATTTAATTTACAACGGCTGGGGGCCGCCGATAAGCTGCGGAGCGTGCGCGCCTCCGAGTTCGTCGACTGAATAACAATGCAGTGGGGCGCTAAAACCCCGCTTTAATATTATCCCATAAGTCATACGAAAGAAATCTACAAAAGTGCAGATTCCAAACTAGGTACCGAGTCTACAGAAACTACCGAGTCTACTGAATTCAACCTCATGTGAGTTGAACATAAAAGTGATTTCACTACGATATTTAGCAACACGATGATTATTAAATCATCGTTCAGTAGACTTAGCGAAAATAACCAGACAATGCGATAAAGTAATATGATATGGTTTAAGTCCGATAAGATGTAATTTTTTTTTCTCTAGCTATTTGTATCTCGCTGCTAAGTAAAAGCCTCCTCTAACTTCTTCCATGCATCTTTAGTTTTTTCCTTCCATTCTCTGTCAAACATACAAAAAATAGCACATCAGTCAATTTTATACAAGTAAAATATTATTTATTTTACTTCTAATGTCATTAATCATAGACTTGGTTTAAGTACTTCGAGATAAGATAAAATTCAACATGTTTCTAGAATGAGAATGATCAATGGCAATAGTGAAAGCATTACTGAAATTGAGCAAATGAAGATCGTTTATTGAATGAAATATCACTTTTGATTCATTTTAACACCGCGACTGTAAACGAGTACTTAATATATTCCTGCGGGACACGGGATAACCAAATGGTTGAAATTTTGAGTACTGGAGTTTAGGTTACTACAGTTTGGAACATAAAAAGATTTTTCATCTAAGCGAAACGTACGCGGGCGTAGCCGCGGGCAACAGCTAGTACTAAATAACTTTATACTCTCTTATTTCGTGGCAAGGAGTTGGGTGCAGCATTTTAGCAGATTTTTCACGGCCTCATCTCGTCACACCATGACGGTCCTTCCTGACGCGTAATGGAATTGCGTTAAACATTTCAAGAAAATTATACAATAAACTGTGTAAATTACACAGATTTTTTTAATAATGCTTAAAAAAAACTAAAAGAATTAAATAATTCTTAAAATAAAGAAAAGTAAAAAAACTACAGAATATTTGTCTTATTTAATTTCGTAAGTATGCTATGAATTTTGTACCAATCCATTCATTGGCAAAGGCATGAAAATACTTTAAGGTAATTTTTAGTTTATACAAATTTCTAAGTATATTTTTCAATATCAAACCGACACGTCAATATTTACTTATAAATTAATTTACCCTGTCAGAATTCAGACATACTTACTTTTACAGAACTTTGTTTTAAAAGTGGTAATACAAAATCTGTTAGTTCTGATGAAAATTTTGCAGACGAAAATGTCCCTATTCATAAGTTTTGCAATTTAATTTCTCAAATACAAGAGGACAAAGAGTTTTGAACAATGCAAATAGTATGTGGTATCATGCTATCTTGTAATTTAACCCAAAAAACAAAGACGGGCAGCAATCACGTGCCGGGGTAAATACAATTAACTCAAATTAAAAGGGTTTGTTAGTAAACATAACTTGGAGAGCATAAAATAATGAGATTACAGAAATATATATGATATCGAGTCATTATTGATCACGAAATTATAAAACTTTATTGATCACAAAATTATAAAACTTTCTTAAAGAACTGGTAATTAAAACTTTTTGTTGTTTTCTTCTTTAAGTGAAAGGTCTGTTTTATAAATATTTTACTTCTTATAATATTACTAGCTTTCGCCCGCGGCTTCGCTCGCGTGAATTTCCCACGGGAACAGTGCTTTTTTCCGGGATGAAAGGTACCCTTGTGTGATGTCCTTCTCCGTACTTCCAGCTATGTGTATGCGAAATTTCAGGATGCGAAATTTTAGGAAGATTGGTTCAGTACATAAAGCGTGAAGAGGTAACAAACAAACAAACCAACAAACAAACAAACTCACTTTTAATATTAGTTAGGATTAAATTAATCCTTCTCTCAAGGAAGTTTCACGATAAGCTGTTCTGAACTCTTTTCGCACTTCTCTCTAAGAATCTGATTTTTGTAAAAATATCCACCAGCAATAGCATAGCTCTTATATAAGAAAAAAAAATATCCTTCCTTCCAGAAAAAGAAAAAGTTTGATTACTACTAACTACCTAGTTAAGGAAATCATCAAAATAATAACTCATATTAGCTTCTTAATAAATTGACGAGGAACTAAGAAGCCTCTTAGATTCGTAACACAAAAGTAATACTATCTCCAACGGCACTATAATCGAATAGGAGCTTGTAAACACATGTACAACACGCTGTATAAGCTGACCCGCGTCACTGTTGAAGCGCAAAGTGCTCGATAACCGAGGCGACCGCAGCCTATCGCTTTTTGATAGCATCACTTTGCCCAACTTGCCAGCTGGCGGCCATTAGGTCTGGATATTGAAAAAGTGGCCGGCCGACCGATAGCTGTATGTATGTTATCATGGTAGAGTTACACAACGCTGGCATTTGCGGACACAAACTCTTTTAATGCATTAGGTAGAGGTTGATTTCCACTGAATCTTAATAACATAACCCTAAATACGATCACATTTAGTGTGTTTAATATATACATTTTTATATGATTTCATAGTGTAGATAGACGACTTTTGCAGTCTGCTTCTACTAATGTAGTAGTAAGTTAATCAATTAACCTTATAATACATGTGCTTTTTGTTATGTCACAGCCAGTAGTCCTCAGGGAACACTAAATACAGGAGACGATATCAAAACCCGCGTTCGTGACAAGCATTTATTCAAGACTAAAAACTGACATGTACCTTGTTAACTTAATACTACCCTACGCCCATAACAATCATACCCTCATACATCACATTCCCCCACAACAATCAGCCCTTACAGAGAAATAATGAAATTTAACATATACTACTTAATCTATAAACACAAACTCTTTAATTAGGATAATTCTTTAACCTACATGGCCTTATAGGTCTTTTCCTAGGCGGAAGTGGTGAAGCCCCGCTCGGCAACGGCCGGGCATCCTTAAGTTCGGGGGAGGCAGGTGCAACCTCTAAGTCGACCGCGTCATATCCTACTTCCGTCTCCCCTGAAACCCGGGTGGCGCCGGCATCACCGCTTACCTCTTTCGGCTCCCCGAGTGTTCTCCTCCTACCTCGTCAGACAAAACCAACTCTGTTTGAGAATTTGTGCTAGACTGGTGGGACATTTCTGTAGCTGGGCAAATGAGCGACGATCGCCCAGATTTCCTACGTAACTGATCAATGTGACGATGTATAATTTCCCCATGCATGTCTCTTACCCTATAGTTACTAGGCCCTACGCACTCAGTCACTTGACCTGACGCCCATTTCTGAGGTTTCAGGTATTGCCTGTACCAAACCGTCTCTTCCGGCTTCATTTCCCTCTCGCCCCCTTTGGCCGCCTGTTTCTGAAGTTGTTGTGATTTTCTGACCCTACTTTCCCTATCTGGTTTCAAGACGTCTAATTTCGTACGCAGCCGCCTTCCTAACAACAACATAGCTGGGCTTTCCCCCGTGGTAGAATGCTCAGTATTTCTATAGTGTAATAAAAAGGTCCACAATGCCTTTTCGATATTCCTTTTTCCGCATTAGCCTTTTTAATAACTCTTTTCAAAGTTTTCACCGCATTCTCCGCCAGGCCGTTAGATGCCGGGTGATAAGGAGCAGTAAATATGTGTTCAATCCCGAGGCTACTAATAAAAATACTAAACTCCTTGCTGGAAAACGGCGGTCCATTATCGGATACGATCTGTTTCGGTAGCCCCCACCTGCTAAATAACTCAGAAATCTTTCCTATAACCCCCGTGGCCGCCGTGCTGGACACATGATACACTTCCATCCACTTAGACATGGCATCAACTACTACTAGATAGGTCTTGCCAAAGATTGGACCCATAAAATCTAGATGGAGCCGTGTCCAGGGTCGGTTCGGCCAGGGCCACATCCGCAGGGCCTGCCGCGGTGGATCGTCCGCCTGTGACGCACACACCTCGCACTCCCGGCACATTCGTTCCACATCTTCGTCCACGCCAGGCCACCACACATAACTGCGAGTTAAAGCCTTTGATTTAACTATACCCATATGAGGCTCGTGAATCATTTGCAACACCTTTCTTTTACATGCGTCCGGGACCACGAGTCTATGACCCCACATAATACAACCTAATTCTTCATATAGCCCGTCCCTACGATTATAGTAAGGCTTTAAGTTTACTATTTCGCATTCAGTAGGCCAGCCGTCTCGTAGGTAACTTAATAACTTAGAAAGCATCGTGTCTCGAGACGTATGAACTTTAATTTCATTATAATCTAGCAATAATTCCTGTTGTACGAAATGTAAAAAGGTTTGCTCGGGCGCATGACTCATCTGCTTACCGGCGGCGATAGGCAGCCTTGACAGGCCGTCCGCCCCGTTCTCGTCCGTGCGCACGTACTCAATATCATACGAGTATGCCGACAGTATTATCGCCCAACGCTGCATGCGGCTAGCTACCATTGCCGGTATTCCCGTGTGGGGGCCAAATATCGATACCAATGGCTTATGATCAGTCCGCAGAGTGAACCGTCGACCGTACAAATATTGATGGAATTTGTTAACCGAAAATATGATTGCAAGTGCCTCTCTATGTATCTGTGAATAGTTCTTCTCCGCATCATTGAGCGTTCGCGATACATAGGCTATTGGGCGCTCCCGGCCGGCGGCCCCGTCCCCACTCGGCTGCGAGAGAACGCCCCCCACGCCCCGCGCGCTGGCGTCGCATGTTACTATGAGAGGCAAGTTCGGGTCGTAATGTGCTAATACCTCCGCGCCGACTAACAGCTGTTTCACGTCTCTAAAGGCTCGTTCACACTCACCGGACCAAAACCAGCTATTACCTTTTTTTAGCAATTCATACAAGGGAACCAATTTTGCACTCATGTTTTTTACAAACTTTGCATAAAAATTTACTAACCCTAGGAATGACCGCAATTCAGAGATACACCCCGGTCTAGGTATCCTAGTTATGGCTTGAATCTTCTCTGGGTCTGTTTTTATGCCATCTTTACTTAAAACATAACCTAAGTAACGTACCTCTTTTACTAAAAATACACATTTATTGGTCTTCAACTTTAACCCATATTTATGCAACCTGCTAAAAACTGCTTCTACGGCTTGCAAATGGTCCATTTTATTCCTCCCCCCTATTATGACGTCATCTAGGAATACCTCTACGTTAGGTATATTACATAATAAATTACACATTATACGTTGAAAAATTCCTGCACTCGACGCTAAACCGTACACTAACCTATTATATCTGTATAGACCTTTATGCGTGTTTATTACTGTTACATCTTTGGTGTCATCTAATAATATCTGATTATAGGCTTGTGATAAATCAATTTTTGAAAAATATCGCGAGCCACTTAACCGCACAAGTAAATCGTCTATTCTCGGCAACGGATAACGATCGACCACCAACACCGGGTTCACCGTGGCTTTATAGTCAGCACAAATTCTCAAAGAACCGTCAGCTTTGCTTACCGGGACGAGAGGCGAGGCCCACTCGGAGCAGTCGACGGGCTCGATGACGCCGTCGCGCAGCATCTCCTCGAGTTGAGCGTCGACGCGCTCGCGCAGCGCGTACGGCAGCGGCCGCGCGCGGTGGAACACCGGCACCGCCCCCTCCCGGACCTTCAAAGATGCCTTGCCGCCCGTATAAGTACCCAAGCCCCCGCTAAATAGTTCCTTATACCTGTTGGACAATTTTTAAACTCATGATCTAAATGAATGTTATTATTATCCACGCCTATAATATTATTACACCCCGTAAACAACGGCAGTTTTATCTTTAACTCTGTTAACCATTGCCTGCCTAATAATGAAGTAGTGCCCCCATCTATGATAAAAAGTTCTAATTCCTTATTCAACTCCCCGTAACGTACTCTGGGTCTGATCACCCCAATCGGCTTAAGTGTAGATCCATCATAAAAACTTAAATTGATATTTGTGGAGTCTATACTCAAATGTTTTAAATAATTATCATAGGTATCTTTGCTTATGCATGACACTGCTGTACCTGTGTCTATTTCCATATGAATCACACGACCTTCAATTGAGATTGGCAAACTCACCGCCTTATAATCGTTCAGGCACAAGTGGTGAAAT
The DNA here is from genome assembly GCA_018467065.1 of Ephestia elutella. Lineage (NCBI taxonomy): Eukaryota > Metazoa > Arthropoda > Insecta > Lepidoptera > Pyralidae > Ephestia > Ephestia elutella. Next base: position 13,310,438 of record CM031568.1, on the reverse strand, counting down.
GCTTCGACGTCCGCGTAGGCTTCCCCGTAGGTGTCCTCTTCTTCGATATCCCCGTAATGCAGCGCAGATCCCCGGTCCTGCCGGCCTCCCGTCTTTTGTTCCGGGCACATCCGCCTTAAATGACCGACCCGCTTGCATCTACTGCATCTGTAGTTTTTAAACCGGCATCCTTCCGAGCCGTGGTCTTCTCCTCCGCAACACTCACACTGTGAATTCCGCGTGCCACCTCTTGACCCGCCGTCCGGCCCCGGCGCGCCGCCGCCGCCGGTCCGCCGTGCGCCCCAGTTCCCGCGGGCTCCGCGTCCGCCCCGGCCCGCCGCCGGCCGCCACTGCTGCTGCTTGCCACCTCTGATGGCCAGCGAGTGCACTCCCGTGGTAGTCTCCTGACTGACGGCTCCTACCGCCTCCACTGCTGCTGCGTCGCGCTCCGCCGCTTCCAGGGAGCTGGCTAATTTAACCGCACTGGTAAAGGTCAGGCTGTCGTCCTCCGCGAACAGCCTCTGCCTAATCAGGTCGCTTTTCAGTCCACACACGAACTGGTCCCGTAAATTTTCGTTTAATGCGTCACCCAGCTTGCAAAACCGCGTTAATTTTTTTAATTCCGCTACGTAACTGGCCACGTTTTCATCCGCCGCTTGTCTTCTCTGCCTGAATCTAAACCTTTCTGCTAAAGCTGATGGGGCCGGTTGCAGGTGGTTACTCAATAGGCTAACCGCGTCCTTATACCCCAACTCCGCCGGCTTCTTCGGACTTGCCAGATTTGATAGCAGCTCATATGCCTCATCACCCATCACGGCAATTAAAGTCGGCACCCGGAGTTCTTCCTTGACACTATTCACCTTAAAGTACATCTCCAACCGTTCTACATAAGACGACCACGCCCCGGCTTTCACATCAAATTCTCGTACCTTGCCGATTGACATTTTGTTTAGTTTTTATTGCACGCCACAATTCTCACGCCAAAATCCTCGTTAGCCAATGTTATGTCACAGCCAGTAGTCCTCAGGGAACACTAAATACAGGAGACGATATCAAAACCCGCGTTCGTGACAAGCATTTATTCAAGACTAAAAACTGACATGTACCTTGTTAACTTAATACTACCCTACGCCCATAACAATCATACCCTCATACATCACACTTTTTATACAATCATCCAGAAAAGAAACGTAAATTTGAGCATTCTTGTGTTAGTGAGTTTCTTATTGGATTCTAAATTCACAAAGCAGAAGGCAAAAGCTAGCGGTGTTGCGTGAGGCTTTGATTTCGATGTTATATTTAAGTGAAACAAATAATATCTTCCAAATCCAATCTAAACAGGCTAGGCTATGTTATCTGTTAACATAATAACCGGCGGAAAATTGGTTTGATATCCGCAAACATGTATTTAATCCGCATCACGTATGTGGGGCACACTTGCTTCGCCAGACACAATACTCTGAACTCGGACATGTGATATTGGGGATTTTTATCGGAATAATATTTATGTTTTGCAAATATTACAATTATAATCATCTTATTTACACACGTTATACCTATAATTATTTAACTATTTATCGTCTATACCAATAATTAGAATGCCAAAATATATTCAATATTTCAGCTTTCTAATCATGCCTAAAGTAGGTAATAATTCGTAGTTATTTTTATTAACAATTTTTTCGTTTACTTACATATTCCTTTTGACGCAAATAAGAAATACTTTCGGGCGTAGAGACCTACCTACGTCTCTAGACATAAAGGTTAAGTAGAATTAAAAACTCTCATTTTACTTTCTATACAGTGATGATTCTCGAGTATGCCACGTAAAATTACACCTATTTTGAGTGTTTAACGAACTTATTTAATCATATTTTTATAAAATTAGTCTGACCGGATTTCGTCTCTCTTACTGAGTCTAATATTAAGTAGGACATGAAAACTAGTTCAAGAAGCCCATTAAATTTTACTTGAGCCATGTTCTTATTGCCATTTACTGGCTGAGTAGGTATACAATTAAAAATTCATAACATAATTTCTTTACGAACTACAGCATTTGGCCATAGTTCGTGAAGATATCCTAATCTATACATATAATAAAACAGTAAAAATATTTTGTCTGTACATTTAATATTTTTGACTAAAATGGATAGAGGGACACTTAAAAAGAACAATAGAAAGCAAAAAAAATTTTTTTGAATTTCTTGTCTGTCTGTCTGTCTGTATGTATGTACGCGTTTCACGTAAAAACTACTGGACGGATTTGAATGAAACTTTTTTTGTTATATAGCTATTAAGCCTGGGCAACATATAGGCTATAATTGATTTTGAAAACTGGAACACCTGATAAAGAACCATAGCAGAACAGCTAAACTATAAGAAATATGGAAATGGTGCCTTAACAAAAGTCGTTCTACCTGATGAGCATTTTCTGCTGGCGTATAAAAATTGAAGATCTGGAACATCTAATGAAGAACTGCAAGAGACCAGCTTCACTATAACATTTATTGAAATGGCTCCTTAGTAAAAGTCGTTCAACCTAATGAGCATTTTCTGCTGACGTTGAAAAATAGAAGATCTGGAACATCTGATGAAAAGCTCCAAGAGATCAGCTACTCTATAACATATATGGAAATGGCGCTTTAGCAAAAATCGTTCAACCTGATGAGCATTTTCTGCTGACGTATAAAAATCTACGATCGACGTGTAAAAATATATTCCCATGGGAAATTCACGCGGGCGAAGCCACGGGCGAAAGCTAGTTGTATTATAAAGTGTGACAGTTGTACGATTTGCGTAGGTATATCATTTTTATCCAGGTTCGAACAACAGAAAGCAATGCGTTGCATAACCTCCTTTATAACAAGCCTCAATGCATCGCACACACAGCAAACCTATGTGTAAACACAGACTGTGCACTAACCGTGAATTTTTCTTTTCCCGGCTTTAATTGTTATTCGGTTTTATCGGCCGTTTCTTTTATTTGTCTATCGCAGGTAATTCGTTTACCCCTGAGAATAGTTTTAACACGTGCCCCGTCCGGCCGAATCGACTGTAATGGACTTTCTGCCCGCACAAATGCGGTGTTGCCATCATATCGGTTTACTATTACTTACTTGTATAGTAAATGTTGTTGTGACCATTATTTATTAGATGGTTTAAAAGCCGAATTTGTCAAACCATGTTAATATTATCAATGATTTATTAAACACTAGCTTTTGCCCGCGGCTTCGCCCGCGTGAATTTCCCACGGGAACAGTGCTTTTTCCCGGGATAAAAAGTAGCCTATGTGCTATTCCAGGTCATTATCTACCTCTGTACCAAATTTCATCGAAATCCGTCCAGTAGATTTTGCGTGATTGAGTAACAAACATCCTCACAAACTCACATCCAAACATTCGCATTTATAATATTAGTATGGATACTAGCTTTCGCCCGCGTGAATTTCCCACGGGAACAGTGCTTATTCCCGGGATGAAAGATTTTTCTCCGTACTTCCAGCTATGTGTATGCAAAATTTCAGGAAGATTGGTTCAGTAGATAAAGCGTGAAGAGGTAACAAATAAACAAACAAACTCACTTTCGCATTTATAATATTAGTTAGGATAGAATTAGGATAAAAATAATATGTACTTGCCATGTATCACATGTTGTTCTATTTCCAAAAATAGGTTGCTAGAGATTTACATCAAATAAATAAGCTTATGAAAATCAACTTTATAAACGTAATATTGTTTTAACAAAGAAACAAACGTATTTCATTAATATGACAAGCTCGTCATATTCAATTTCATGTTTCTGCGAACAAAATAAGAGGACAAATCTGTTCACATTTCAAAACTTAGCCGACGACGACCTAAGCAATTAAGTCACTCGAAATATTTAATGAACAGTGCTAGTTCGCGGCGGAAATGACACTTAATCGGCTTAACTTCACCCCAGAACTTACCCAGCGATCTTCGCCCTCTACCCTCCCCTCTTAATATCTACTGCATCAAAGAAGTTGGAGAATGTGCAATTATGAGATTGTTTTAATTTATAAACAATGTTGTTGAAGAATTCCTGCTCAAGCAAACTCAGAACCCCAAACAGGGATTGTCGGTTTTGCGCGGAATTGTTTCTCATTTATTGCTCCGCCCTTGGAATTTTTCTGGTATTATTGCTTTCTTGATATTATAAGGAATTTGTTACTTTATTCTTTATTGTATCGAAGTTTTAATCTTTGCTCTATAATAATGGGGTCTCCGTGAATTTATCATATGAGTTCAATACTTCATCATTAAAAACGTATGTATGGAGTGGACTAACAATAGGGGACCGGCCAAGGTATGAGAATTGTTAAAAATATGAAATTTTATGATAGAATGCATATAATTAAACGCATTTTGCGAATTTTCAGCACGAGTTTATTCTCCTGAGCTAATTTATTAGACTTCAAACTTTTGGGGAAAGTCCATTTTCTACGCGTGACGTCATATGAAAGCACGTTTAGTTAGGGGCGTTTTTGTATCGCCCAAACATCGCTTAAAAATGTGAATTGTTTTTTTGCTATATCTTGGGAAAAACTTTGGTTATTGATGTAATTATTTTAAGGATCAAAAAAAAAAGTTGTCCCGTCCCCTATTGCTCATAAATATAATATAAGTACCTACTTTATTGTCTATAAATTAATTCAATTAATAAAATCTAAATGTACAACAATTTCACATTATAACAGAGTCGGTAACTGGTGTGTATTGTGTAGGTATCATTAATTATTGTCTAGGTAACACTAACTATTACTGTTGCGCATTATTACGATTTGTAACTGTATATCTAATGCGTTGTAGTCAGTAGGCAACCCTGTTACATACACTGATTATCAGGTATTACTATAGACTATACCTTCGATAACTAACACGAGTAATAGTATTACATTACAGATTCTAGTCCAATTTAAATGAGTTGATAGACCATTATTGAATAATTTTCATAATATCCTAACTAATATTATAAATGCGAAACTTCTCGCTGAGCCAATCTTCCTGAAATTTCGCATACACATAGTTCGAAGTACCGAGAAGGACATAGGGTACCTTTCATCCCATGAAGCACTGTTCCCATGGGAAATTCACGCGGGTGAAGCCGCGGGCAAAAGCTAGTAAACAATAATTCAGTTAAAATCTCTACCAAATATGAAGATGATTTACTGTATAATAAAAAAATATCAAGAAATTATACCTAAGTTAGTATTGTCATTGAAAACTGTTTCCTATTATCGACCGAGCGAGCGCAGCGAGCGAAGCGTCTCAGTTTCCACTAGCCGAAAATTCTTTTGTCTGTCCGGATGTTATCGCCTACAGGTCGCATTTCTGAACCGATTATCATGAAATTTTGTAAGCAGGTTCGGTAATTTTATAGAATTTTTTAGTCGAGCCACTTTTTCGAAATTTTAAAAAATGGCCGAAATATATAAAAAAAACCTCATATCTCAGCTATTAGAAAAATAAAACAAAAATGTCATTAGACATTTTTGTTATTCTTATTAAGACGCAATTTTTTTGTTTGAACAACATAGTAAAATTCAATAAAACCGCTATAAATCCATATGTTATAAATTCTCATACGATAGTTCACAAAAAAATCAATAGATGGCGCAGCAAAGCTTTTAATACTCGCAAAATCACTCGTTTACAAGAGTGACTTGATTTATTTATTAAATTAAATGGTTCTTAAAAATCATATGGCTTTTTTGTCTTGCTTGGCTTTGAATTGTGTGTATTTATTTGGTTGATGGTATTGTATTGTGGATTGCTTTGCATGGTAGAATTATCTTGAACACTTAAAATAAATCTGATAACAAAAAACTTCATTGTATTCGTAGAAGGGCTCGCGAGGTCTACTGTTCTGACAGAACCACTAGTCAATATTACTTCATAAAAATATTTATGATACAAAACTAGATTTTTTAATTAAACTTGAAGTTTTACAAAAATTATATTATTAATTTTTATAAATGACTTTCAAGTCACAACCAATAAATATGAACTGAAACTGAAGTTTGTTTAAATATATTTATATATAAGTAAGAATAACTGAAGGGTAAATAGCCATGCCATTATGACCCAAAGGCTCCACATCAAATAGGTGTATATTATTCAAATAATAATAGCACAACTTTCGAGTATCTTCAATTGAAGGCTTTGATTCTAACCCAAAATACTCAAACAACAATAACAAGGGTACATCTTCGACTGGTACCGAAATAAGTTTGTTCAAACATTTAACTAGTTGAGCAAAGCTGGGCGGCGCGACTAGTGTGGAGTGCAGCCTCGTCCGGAGAACTTTAACGTAACGACTTCAAAAACCTCCATTAAATATTTGTTTTGCAAATCTACTAACAGTTTGTTTTCAAGAGAGCCTTTGTTTTTTTCTCGTATTGCTTTTATTGTTTTAAGTTATTTAAACTGTGCTTGTAGTTCAGTCTAGGTTCGTCTTTATGACCGGAGAGCGTGTGTTCCCATGGAAAGATTCAATAAATTCAATTTTTTTTATTGCAAATAGACCTTTCACGTCAATAATAAATAACAGAATTATATTTTATACTAAAAATCTCAATGCTACAAATTACTGACTTTTCGGGTTAAATCCAGTCTGGTTAGGACATTGTAAATGTTGAATCTTCTGGATGTCCACAGGATGGATCTCTACTATTTTCAGTCTCGCAAAAGTATCCAATTTCTTAATTTCTTATTATATTATTATTCTTTTTTTTTTGTAATTAATTGCTGTGGACAATAAGCATCTTTTTATATTTTTTATATAATGTAATCAGGTTAACAATAAATTTTTAAAACAAATGTTTTGCGATGACCAGCAAAAATAACAGGAAACAGCAGAGAATTTTGCAGACGATTAAGTTACTCCCCAAAGAAGTTTCCTGGGAATCTGTTCAATGATGAATCTACTTTTTTACTTGAGCAGCGTAGGGAATAAAATTAATGTACGATCCTTGTCGAAGATTAGTCTAATCAAATCAAATCATTTATTTAAATAAATAGCTAAAATGACATTGATAAGTAAGTAAAAATATACTGCTAAATATAATGTTTATAAAAAAATCTTCTTGCATATTTAATCGAAATTCCAATAAAGATCTTTTTATGTTATGAATATAGCAAGAATTTTTATCATTTTGGTGGTAAAATGATAACATTTGCTCGTCAAAGTCAAAGTCAATTATTTTTATTTATATAGGCTTAAAAATAGCACTTATAAATCGTCACATTCTTGTTTTTTAGTTAGTTGACGTCATAAAATTACTTAAAGCTAAGGTTACCACCGCCTCCAAAGCGCAAGTGGAGAATCTTTGGATTAGTACGAGTGTTTAATAAGTATTCTATAATATTGTATTCTCAATATTCTAAGTTTTACAATATGGCACACTATTTTTAGACTCCGTAACGTTTTGTCTTTATTAAAGCACGTGTTTACTTGCTGTCTGTACCACATAAGTCGTGGGTAACCCGGCGCGTTCGGTATCGACACCGCAGCAAATTGCCACAGATTTACTTTGCCCTGTTTATTCGGCCGATTTGGTTTATTCTTGTGAATTATTTATCTGTTCTTACACGTTATTCGTTGATACGGATCTTGTTCGTTTATATATAATAAAGCTAAGAGTTAGATTTTTGCATAGTAGAGCTAATTACTAATAAAAATTATTTCTGAAGGCCAACCAAAAACCAAAAAATCCCATAGGCGCGAAACCGCAGAGCTAGTTTTATAATATATTCTGAGGGTACAAAGTATAGATATAGGCCATCGCATGATTTTTATTGTAGCCTTAAACTTTTGTTGCATCAAAATATAATTCTTGACAGTTAGAACAACCGTCTCTTAATCGTCACTTTAGCCTTTTAGAACAGTAACAGTATCAAGTGTTATCCACGAACACCGAAAAACAGTATACTCAACTTGACGACATAGGCCATCGAATGCTTTTTATTGTAGCCTTAAACTTTTGTTGCATCAAAATATAACTCTTGACAGTTAGAACAACTGTCTCTCTCTCACTTTAGCCTTTTAGAACAGTAACAGTATCAAGTGTTATCCACGAATACCGAGAAACAGGATATTCTCACCAGTGTCGTCTACAATCTAGTTCTAGCCAGACCAACTATCCGATCTTTTACTGGTGCAACAACAATAGAACATAATTCAGTCTGCGCCGAAGCCGGCAAGAGAGGCCGAACGAAATCACTGAACCAAATTGCAAATGAAGCGGTACTAGGGACGGCCGTCTGTGATTGGTTCCGCTGAAATGTTACCCGTAACTTGAGTTAAAGGGAATACGGGAAATTGTGGTCTTATAATGCACTAGCTACGTCCCTCGGCTCCGCTCCTGTGTGAAATTCGTGATGAATATAGCCTTTTTCAGTTTAACTCTACCTGTATACCAAATTTTATCGAAATCCGTCCAGTGGATTTTGCGTGATTGAGTAACAAACATCCACACATCATCACATACATATTAAGATGTTGGCGTTACTATTAACGAATTTAAAATAAGTCTAGGAATTTGTACCTTCCAACTTCCAAAGCACTGGAATCAACTGAATTTCGTATAGAAAGATCTTAAGAAAAATTGCTACGTCTTTGTATACATAACACATACTTTTCGTGGAGTCCAAACCAACGATCTCATTGTAAAGCAAATGCTCAGACCCTGTTGCCACTGCAAGTGGACCACGGAGGTAATTTAGTTTTTTTCCTTCTACTAGTACACCCTTTTCGTATTTTTAATGAAGATGATCACTGATAACATAATAAAGAGGTTTGAAAACGTCATCAGTTGAGAAGTTTCCATCTGCGGTAGTGTGTGTACCTTCACTCTAGAGTTTGGAACCGTCTTTAATAATTATTGTTTCACTCGGCAAACGCTGAAGCCTCTTATATCATGCACATTATATTGTTCAGGACTTGCTTCCAAAACTTGAAGACGGTAGATAAGTTTGAGGAAGCCAAAATACTTACTGTTTTTTTTAGATATGCGTAACTGAATTTGAGCTGTGACAAGCGAAATATTGAAAAGTATCCTTTACTAAATTTTTCTAAACTAAATACACACAATCTATGTACCTTTATGAGTATTTAAATTACCGCAAAGGCAGCTACAACAATTAACCAACAATTCGCCTTTTACCTACGTAGCGCTCACATTACACCCATTTTAGTGTGAATTTCTGCTGGTTATTTGATATTCACTGCAATCCCAAAAACCATTTGATTCAAAACTATCCGGACCGTGGAACGCAAGGCTTTTAGACAGTGTTTGTTTACACGAAGGAGTCTATTTTTAGCTTTCAACCCATTTCTCTTATTTTGTCATGGCTTATAACCATAGATCTAGTATAGGTCAGAATTACTACTTACCTACTTTTATTTTGCTTTGATATGGATTTGGCTGCAATAAAAAATAATTATTTATTTTATTTTTATTTATTATACTTTATCGAAGCTTACCACATACTAGCTTCTGATATGCTATATATAAGTTTTACGTCATTAAGTATAAGTAATAAAGATTTATAACACCCTTATATTTTTCAGAGATTTCTGTGATTACACATTAACTAACACCTTTGTACCTGTTTAAAACTATTAAAATAAACGTACATACAGTCATGTAAAAATAATTATACTACATAAACGATATAATCAAAATGCATAAATAAAATCCATTTTGCATACAACACAGTAATGCACTGACGACATCACAAATAAATAAATCACGCTACTTATCAGGCCGGTAAAACGGGTGAATGCAGATGCAATCTGGCCGCGCCGTTCGTACATACCAATAATTTAGTAGTACGAATACTGCGATCGCCATTCTACGAACGAATAGATAGTCCTCACTTCCGACACATGTTTCCTTGGACGGCGAGGAACTGGTCACGTAGAATATTGACGCCCCCAGCTATCCATTTGCGACAATACCTACACAGTCAAAAGACACATTTTTATTTGGAACTCTCATATTTTGTTGGGTTGCTTCCAATTGTGCTACTTTGTAATCAGCGGTGAAACATTTGTTTTTGTCTGAGGATTTGTAAAGGACTTATACTTTAGTTTTTACAGGAACCTAATATTTGCGACAACTGTCCAAGATGAAAAAGAAGAAATGGAATAGTGAAGTTGTTAACGCATCCCTCAGCTGCTAAAGACGCGGGGTGCGGGAGGCGGAATCGTCGCCTCACCTTTCAATGTCGTGGCCGCGCCGGCCCGGCGCGGCCGGCCAGTACGCATTCACGAGCGCATCAACACAGTGCCTTTTATCTATATTTTTTATTACTATGTAATGTACAAGTTTTTGGCAATAATTATTGTTAAAACCTGAAGACCACCTTTTATTGATCTCCGTTCGCTCATCCAGTCGTCACCTGCTACGAACCGCACCAAGATTCGAGCCGGATATTAAAGATATTCCTACACTTGAAGAATTTAACAAATTTTTAAAAAACCGAGCAGATTTACTTGTAACCATAGAGGAAGCTCACCAGAAACAAACACGTAGGCATAGTGACATTACACCTGTAAGATCTAAATCATTTGTGGTGAACGAGACACCTAAATTTCAATGTCCTGTTTGCAAAAATAATCATTCCATTTATCAATGCTTTAAATTCAAATCTATGTCGATAGAATCTCGCATAGAATTAGTAACTAAATTAAATTTATGTAAGAATTGTTTGCGTCAGGGCCACACTACAAACAAGTGTAAACTTGGTCCTTGCAAATTGTGTACGAAACGTCACAATAGCTTGTTACATTTAGAAAATCAACTAGAAACTACACAAGCAAATAACGACGCACAAAAAACCAGTGAGTGCATTGTATTGCCTACCTCACACTCACAGACAGCAACATCACAAAATGTGACGCTGTCAACAACACATATTCATGACCATGTACTATTATCGACTGCCATAATAGATGTTTCCGATAAAAATGGTCAACTACATAAAGTTCGCGTACTCCTAGACAACGGTAGCACGTCTAGCTTTGTAACAGAGTCATTGCTAGATCAGTTACAGCTTCCACACTATACTGCTTCAGTCACAGTCCAAGGACTAAATAAACAGCTATCTAATATCACAAAAAGATGTGATATAGTAATATCATCACTTATAGGTAACAGTTATTCAGCTGAAGTTAATTGTTTTGTAGTTCCACAAATTACACAATACATACCATCTCATACAATTAATTACAACAATATTTTCAAAATACCCCAGAACATCCAACTCGCGGATCCCACATTTAACATTCCGTCAGAAGTCCAGATGTTATTGGGTGCCGACATTTTTTGGCAAGTACTCATAAACAATCAAATACCCTTAGGCAAAAACAAGCCAACCCTGATTGAAACAACATTGGGGTGGTTAGTCTCTGGGTCCATACAAGTATCAAACAAACATTACAAACGTAAACAAAACACTCATCATACAGTCCATTGTCATCTTATAAACAATATTGAGCTAGATCAGCAATTAACAAAATTTTTGAATTAGAAAGCATTACTCAACAAGCTAAGTCAAACGCTGAGAGTACATGTGAGAACATTTTCACACAATCAACATTTCGTCAACCAGATGGTCGATTTGTTGTAACTATTCCGTTCAAGGAAGATCCAGAGTGCCTAGGTAACTCTCAGGAACAAGCTTTACTCAGATTTCAAGCTTTAGAACGTAAGTTCAAGCGTAATCCATCATTTAAAGAAAAATATATACATTTCATGAAAGAATACATCACTCTTGGGCATATGTCGGAAAACACTGACTCCCAGCAGAGTGCAATGCAATATTTTTTGCCGCATCACGGCGTTTTACGTGAGAATAGTCTGACATCTAAGCTCAGAACTGTTTTTGACGCGTCAGCTGTAACAAGCTCTGGAAAATCGTTAAACGATATACAACATATAGGTCCCACTGTGCAAGATGATTTATTAACAATACTAATTCGATTTAGACAACACAAATATGTCGTGACGGCTGACATCGAAAAAATGTACAGGCAGATTCAAGTTGTTGAAGGTCAACGTAGTCTGCAACAAATATTTTGGCGTTTTGATCCCACAGACGAACTTAAACAATATAAATTAAACACTGTAACATACGGGACAGCTTCAGCTCCATACTTAGCAACACGTTGCTTAGTACAATTAGGTCACGATAGCTTAGACAAACTTGTAAGTGAAACAATCTTGCATGACTTTTATGTCGATGATCTCGTCACGGGAAATAGCAATAAGAATACATTAATACACACATGCAAAGGTGTTATCAAGGAGTTAGAAAGTGCAAAATTTTACCTTCGCAAGTGGCATTCTAACAACGAAGACATACTGAATCAGATTGTTGGTGAAAATAGTAACGATGAATTGCTCAATTTATGTAAAGATTCACATTCCAAAACACTGGGCCTCCTATGGTCATGTAAAAATGACATGTTATTATTTTCATCAACGGACGCCCATTCAGCTAGCACACTCTCTAACAAACGCACCATTTTGGCTACAATTGCTCAGGTTTTTGACCCACTGGGTTTGATCACTCCTTGCATGTTACAAGCAAAAATAATTTTGCAATCATTATGGGCAAAAAACATATCATGGGATGACGAGTTACCCAATGAGATTCAATTACAATGGAATAATTTTATACTTACGTTACCACATTTAAATAAAATAGAAATTCCACGATTAGTGTTGTGCGATTCATTCAAGAGGGTTGAGTTGCACACATTCTGTGATGCCAGCATTAAGGCGTACGCAGCATGTGTATACGTACGTTCTGTATCGAAAAATGGTGACGTAACAATTAACTTATCATTGGCAAAGAGTAGAGTGTCTCCACTTAAACAACGCTTGACTATGCCTAGGCTAGAGTTATGTGCGGCTCTCTTAGGAACGCAATTGGCAAAAAAGGTTACTGAATCATTTCGTCTAAAAATTGTCATTCAACATTTTTGGAGTGATTCGACCATTGTGTTGGGATGGCTTAGGAGTTCTAAGAAAAATCTCAAACAATTTGTTTACAATAGAGTTAATGAAATAACACAATATTCAAATCCTTCTCAGTGGCACCATGTTCCAACAGATTTGAACCCAGCTGACTAGGGTCCCGAGGGCTCAACCCTGAGCAACTTAGAAACTCACATTTGTGGTGGGGAGGTCCATATTTCCTACATCACACAGATATACAGTGGCCTCAACAGCCTCAGAATTTAAATACTGAGAACTTACCTGAAACAAGGTTATTATGTCATCTTTCTGATGAAATTTCAGATGATTTTACTGAAAAATATTCAAATTTTGGTAAAATGCAGCGTATTATAGCATATATTTTTAGATATTTTCATAATTGCCGCAATGGTAACAATAAATTTATTGGTCCATTAACATTATCAGAATTAAATTCTGCTACCTTATCTTTATGTCGAATAGTTCAAAACAAAATGTTTAACAAAGAAATTTCACTCTTAAAGAATAATGGGTCTTTGCCCACAAAAAATAAACTTTTGAATTTAAATCCTTTCATTGATGAGACGGGACTTTTACGAGTAGGTGGCCGACTCTCAAATTCAAACATGGATTATAATACTAAATATCCAATTCTTTTACATGCATCCCACCACATAACACGCATGATGGTAGAGTATCATCATGTAATTTCATTGCATGCAGGTCCACAACTGCTGTTAGCGACACTTCGTCATACATATTGGATAATCAATGGCCGTAAGCTCACTAGGAAGGTAACTCACGATTGTTACAAATGCTGCAGATTCTCAGGTAGAGCTTTTCAACCTATTATGGGTAACCTCCCAGAGCAAAGGTTACAAGCAGAATATCCTTTCTCCAACACTGCTGTAGATTATGCTGGACCAATCTTGATAGCGGACAGAAAGGGTAGAGGATGCAGGTTAAAAAAGGCATATATATGCATATTTGTATGTTTAGCCACTAGAGCGGTACACATAGAGCTTGTCACCGAGATGTCGACGCAAGGTTTCTTGGCGGCTCTCCATAGATTTGTCGCTCGTAGGGAGACCCCATACTATTTTTTCAGACAATGGCACCAATTTTGTTGGAGCCTTCAATGAATTGTCTAGATTACTAAAATTAAATAACGAACATATAGTTTCTCATGCGTCCGAACACAATATTAATTTTAAATTCTCCCCAGCCTACAGCCCCAATTTTAATGGGTTAGCAGAAGGGTCAGTTAAGTCGGTCAAACATCACCTTAAGCGCGTTATTTCTGAGGCTAACTTAGACTATGAAGAATTAAATACCGTGTTGATACAAATAGAGGCAATCTTGAATTCAAGACCTCTAACTCCCATCTCCTCCGATCCTAACGATTTAGTTCCCCTTACACCGTTACATTTTTTAATTGGACGGCCACACACAATGTTACCTGCACCCCAGGTGGAAGATGCACCACTAAATACCCTCAGCAGGTACAACCGTATACATGTTTTGAAAAGCCATTTTTGGAAACGATATTACAAGGAATACGTTCAAGAATTACAAAGAAGGAGCAAATGGGGAAAAGATGGCAGCCAACCACACCTAAATGACATGGTACTAGTGAAAGATGATCGGAGCCCACCGACAAGATGGCTGCTAGGCAGGATCGTCGCAGTGTATCCAGGCACCGACGGCATCAACCGGGTGGTAGACGTTCGGACCACTACAGGCACCATCCGGAGAGCTTACAACAGGCTCTGCCCACTACCAATGTTGGAACCACACGTTCCAAGGGGGCCAGCTTGTTAACGCATCCCTCAGCTGCTAAAGACGCGGGGTGCGGGAGGCGGAATCGTCGCCTCACCTTTCAATGTCGTGGCCGCGCCGGCCCGGCGCGGCCGGCCAGTACGCATTCACGAGCGCATCAACACAGTGCCTTTTATCTATATTTTTTATTACTATGTAATGTACAAGTTTTTGGCAATAATTATTGTTAAAACCTGAAGACCACCTTTTATTGATCTCCGTTCGCTCATCCAGTCGTCACCTGCTACGAACCGCACCAGAAGTACTAGCCCATCTAGCTACTACTATTTAATTTTCCTTTGCCGATGTTCGGATGTTAAAATTTTGCATTGGATGAATTAATTATTGAAAAATGAAAAGAGCAGACACATTAATGTGCTGATCGTACAAAATAATAAAAAAGTAATTTGTCTTGATTTCTTATTATGTCTACCTAAATTTCGATTTACAACAGGCAAATAATTTTCCATATTTCTACAGTCAGATATTCATTTGTCTAAAGTTCTGGATATTATGTGCTAGTTTCCGAGATGTGTGTGTGGCGGTCAGGATCTAAAAGACAACGCTGACAGGCAACGCACAGCTAAAAGTACTGGGCGAAGATGCTGAAATTTGGCATCTAGGTTCCTTAGGGAGTGTAGGGGAGCACTAAGAAAGAATTTTCCGGATTTCCCACGGGAACGAAGTTCCGGGCCCATGCTAGTGTAAACACCGAAAAATATAACCGAGTTGATTCACGGGCACATTGGTCTGCGCGGAGTTTTATACGAATTCAGTAGACATAACCCAGCAGCTACCAATCATAAATTGAAAGCATCAAAAGTTTATTTTATGACGTGAACGTGCACGCTCGATCATCAAAAATTAAAATTTATTCGATTTAAAATAAACATTCACTGAACAAAAATGTAATGCCATATTGTTTTTATTTTACCGTTTTACTGTAAAGATTTTTTTTATAATGAGCCCGCTCGCTGATTTCATCTGCTGATATGAGCTATTCGAGTTTTACAAAAGCCCGACTTTTATGAATAAAAAATTTCTCAGTAAACAGACGCTTTTATCTATTATATTCAGTAATATTCGAATGTGATGAAATGTTAAATATTCTTAAACATTTTTCTAGATTAATATGTAATCATATCTAGTTAATGAAAAAAATGCTGTTATTTCAAACAACTACCGTGTATTTTTATGAAAGAGCACAAAATCGCTCACTTTTTGATTCATCACCAGTTTCATGCTTGCACTTCACATCGCTATTCGGTAAATCGACGTATATTTGCTTAGTTTTGTCTCGTGTCAATGAACAGCTTATATATATATTGACGGAGCTATGCGGGCGCAAACATAGAAAAAAAATACAGCCAACTTCAATCTCAGCCGAAAGACGTCCACTGCTGGACTAAGGCCTCCCCAAGGATTTCCACAATGACCGGTCCTGCGCTGCCCGCATCCATTCGCAACCCGCGACCTTCACCAGGTCGTCGGTCCACCGAGTGGGAGGCCTGCCAACACTACGTTTTCCGGTTCGTGGTCGCCACTCGAGAACTTTTCTGCCCCAGCGGCTATCTGTCTACGAGCTATGTGCCCCGCCAGCCAACTTATAAAAACCAAAAAGAGAATCTCCTCTTTTTGGTTTTTGAAGTCGGTTGAAAACTAAGCAATGTAACGTCGATTAACCGTGCATACCGAATAGCGATGTGAAGTATTATGAAGTGCCACCATTACGATTATTTTAACTTTTCACAAGTGATATTGTTCAGATTACCCTAGAATATTGTGGAGTCGTTTCCGAACTTCCTTCGCGCCATTTATGCAAATCTGAATCGTCGCAGACGGTGTCGGGCGAAAATCACTTACCGCTTCAGTAAGCCGAGCGATATCCCGTTCAGTGCGAACGAACCCTCCTGAATACAAAGAAATCAAATAACCAAAGAGATTATTTATTCATGTCGATATGTATGCTGTTACAATGTATGATCTCACAAGTTACTTTGGTAAGTATTACGTGACCAGAAACATAACTCTACTAAAAGAATAATTAGCTTCTCAAAGGTCTTATTAATACACATCAGACAACCGCACTCTGTACCCAATATTAGGATAGAATAGGTATCTAACTTCTTCAGCCTGGTGAGGGTCATGAAATGAACTTCAATTTAAAGCTGATAAATTAAAAGCTATTTGTTATATCACAACTATTTAATAACATTCTTAAAATTCATATGTGCGTGTACAGTCGGCCACACAGAAATGTATACATACTAACGAAGGTGAAAACTTTTAAAAGGTGGTTTATACTGGTCTATGTAACCCACCGTACTCGTACATAAAACCTCTGGTGTACATAAATATACTGAGTTTATCCATAGTCAAATTTCTTTCTGTTTGTTCCAGCCCTAGGTCTGGAGCCCGACTTCCTCTACCCCCTGGAGAACGTGACGATCGCCCAGGGCAGGGACGCCATGTTCACGTGCGTGGTCAATAACCTCGGGGGTTACAGGGTGAGTGGCGACTCCGCCACTGCCAGGGTGTGTATCAGACTGACCTACAGCTAGCCCATAGAGGAGCACTTCCACTGAGCACTTTCGGGTTGAGATCTATAATGCTACTTACAAAATTTTCATTATATGTACTCGGATCTTAATTAGATTATGGTTTTAAATTAGATTTAGCTTCTTGGAAACATTTTTTTTTAAATTTAGTTTTGCATTCCTCAAGATCAAATGTTATATAGAGCCATTCTGCTGACTAACAAGTTTTTTTCTTAAAACTACCGATATGTCAAAAATAATATTTCATATTTTTTTAAACTGTATTAATTTTCCATGTCAGTTTTATAATACAGCTATAATCAGAATTTTGCATTTTGTATGCAAAATTCCGATTACAGCTGCATTAAAATTCGCCTAGCTGCATAACTGACAAAATGTAAGCATGATATTCAAAATACTGAATGCCGGAAATTTTAACATTTTAACCCTGCTTACCCGCATAGTCAGCCACTGTTGCTGCATTTATATGATACTAATGGATAGATAATGTTAACATCGATAATTAGAATCGATTGTTCTTTCATTTAGAGATTTCAAAGTTCCGGCCAGTAATTATTGTTTAAATGAGTTTCCATATTTGTATTAATTTAAATCTCAACATTATAGATCTCTCCCACTATAGACCTCTGCACTAACTTCCACACTTCTGTAGCACACAACCTTCAATGCACTTCTAAAGCACTCTTTCAAATCACGAGCACTTAGGCTATCTCTATCCTAGCATAGAGTACACCAAAACTAATATTTGCACAATAAACTGTAAGTTTGTCCACAATAGTGTTGTAGAGTTAGCACACCGAGTTACACTTATGCACTAGACACGAAAAGCACTAGATCTAAAATTTAAGAATATAAGTCAAAGATGGCAGTATTCTTGAATTTTACAACGCACTTTAAATGTTATACGTTTTACGTAAAGCATGTTAAAATATTGCACCACAGTTTAAAATAATTCTTTCCTTAGAATTTCTTCTGAACAGACTGTAAGGAATTAGAAAATGTTTATTTTTTATCTTCTAATCGGTCAAAGTCATAGGAGGGATAAAACCGCGAAGGCGACCACGTTTCGCTGAATAAGGATTTTAAGTTGCAAAATAGGTACTTTACGAAATTAAAATAAAGCCAGGGTAAATCCCCTCGGTCCCCGCTCAATCATTTCGAGAGAACTCTCAAACCGTCCCGGGAGTTAATCTAGAACACTATCTTCCAACCATTCGATACGGCAACCTATAAATTGTTCATGACTGTTTTATTCCTGAACGTCTTCCTATGTAAATATAGAACTCTCATTTCAACACAGACCAATTTTGTAACTCATAACTATATTTGAAATGAAACCGAGAAACATCTCTCATAATTATAACTGTCAATATTTTCCTCCAATTCGCGTTATAACGTCATAACAACTTATGATGTTAACATAATAAACACAGCGGAAAGGAAAATATCCGCAAGTTTATTACTTGTACAGCGAATCGAAAGGGATAAATACTTATAGCAATAGTGAATCGTTTCGCTAAGAAACAAGATTCGATAATAGTCTCTTTGGGGCCGTTAGAGCGGTCACTCGATTTCCTCGGATATACTATTGGCTTCACTATATCGTCACTTATTTGCTTTCACATATCGATTTTCGTAAGTAATTACACAACACTAATAACATATCGGTACGTGCTTCTTTCCCCAGTGCCGTCTTTGGGAAGATTTATATATTAGGTTGGTAGTCACTAGGGACTTGACTCATAATCTCTTCTTGTTTATACCAATAGTAAATTCCAAGTATGTAGGAATATTATTTCTAATAGTAAGTAATCGCATGCACAAAAAACACGATCAATAGTAACACCTCACTTCGATATGCACCGCTGGTATGGATGAGTTCAAACTTGGTAACTATATCTTTCTATTTTTTATTTTGTGTTCTGATACGAGGTAATTTTATATGCATTTAATTAAAATCATATCCTTCACAGCACAGTCAAAAAGAATCGTGAAAAAAGTTAAAAAGCATTTAAAATTGCATCGTAATATTAGAGCTGCAATCCATTCGTTTGACGTTTGTGATAAAAAGCAGACATACATTCAAAAAACTTAGAACCAGCAAATGAAAGGGTTGCAATTCTTTTGTTTACAGAATGTAAACATTAAAGTGTTTCTATCGTTGCACTGCACTTTAATGTTTTTCTGAAAACTGTAGTGTTAATTTTCACTCTAGTCCTATCTATTAGTAACACAGTTTAGTGTTGTTTTCTTGCACAAGCACTATGTATTAATATAACTCTTGTTGACCCTTAGCGGTTTATGTAACTTGAACTGCACAAAACACTTTCTGTAGTGTACTTTTTGCACATGAATATTCATTAGTATTAAAAACTTTTATAGACTATGTATAAAACTTTATAACTTATGCCTTGGAGTTACAAACATATCATCTATAACGACGAAGTTTTATATATTTTTGAAATCTAATCTAAATTAAACAAATTTACTGTTAATTTTAAATTTGTAGACCTAGAAATATTAATAGGCATTTTCAAAAGAGAAACTGTATCAAGTGAATATAATTTTCAACGATAAAGTTTTAATACCCAAGTTGTAGCGTACCAGTGTGTGGAATAAAACGCCATATTTCTGTTCGTTTTTTGTTACGCGCTATGCAGGAAATTAGCTTCTATTGCGATGTCGACGCTTTTGGTAAAGCGGGCGAAACGAGTACCGTTTTCACAACGCTCATGTCACGTAATATTGAAAGCACAGAAGAAAAACACATCCCTTTTCATATTTTTTAATGTATTGCAAAAACAGAAAGTTGTTAATTTAAATCATTATACATTTAATTTATAAAGCAGCCTAGTAAACAAAACAAAAACATTTTCAATGTCTGTATTTTTGTCACTAAAATACTTATATTAAAAAATGATTTCTTTGTGATATAAAGAATTATTATATGAAAATGAAAACAAGCGTGGAATTTATTTCGTTGCAGTAATACCTTAATTTGTACTCTAGACAAACAATTAATATGACGAACCCAAGTGAATCGCGTATACTATAGTTTTGGTGTAAATAACTCCCAACCTCCAAAGTATTTCTCTGTGCGCTCTGTATCCAGCGTCAGCGCCCCGTTTTCACAACGCCCGTGCCGCCTCATAGCGGCGACCAGACGAAAATGTAATTAAAAATTCCTCGAGCATTTTGCTCGGAGTTCGCAACAAGATAGTGTTGCAGCTATCGTCGTGACTGCCTCCTGGGAAGCCTCGCTTGTAATTAGACTTGTTCGCCTCTAAAAGTCTCCATCGGAATTTTTCACAATTTGCACAATTTGCGATTATTGCGGCGGAAATGGGGCGTTTGCACCACTGTTCTGATAAACTGTGTCATTTCTTTGTGCTCTAATGTAACAAAAACGCTTAACGTTTATTTTGTTATTTGTTTATTTTTAAAACAGTTTGATATTTTAAGCAAATAGTTAGATAATTACAAACAATTTTGAACCGATTTTGCGATCTATCAAAGCTTACCTATATCTATTTTGCTCTTGCAAGTTTCGAAAACAATCCAATTTTTTTTTAAATTATAGTTATCAGACATTGTGTATCTATTTTCGTGTTCTAACCTTCCTGCTTATACATGCGTTCATTGGGATGTCAAATCACGTGTTGCTGACGCGGTGGGTCCGGCGCAGGTAGCGTGGATCAAGGCTGACACGAAGGCGATCCTAGCGATCCATGAACACGTGATAACGAACAACGCCAGGCTCAGCGTCACCCACAACGACTTCAACACGTGGACACTCAACATACGAGGGGTCAAAAGGGAGGACAGAGGACAATATATGTGCCAAGTTAATACAGATCCCATGAAAATGCAGGTAAAATATTACCCCACACCCCTGTTTTAATTATACCTGCGGCAAATTTACGCGAGAAACACAGTGAATAAATAACGAATTTGTTATTACTGAGATAATTATTGCTCTTGGAATAAAATTTCATATTTTAACAGACATGGAATAAGTTTTACTTTATTTATTATTTACGCGTAATTAAAATCTCATATGAGGTGATATTTCAGACAGCATTCCTAGAAGTAGTGATCCCTCCGGATATAATTTACGAGGAGACGTCAGGAGACATGATGGTGCCTGAAGGAGGGTCAGCCAAGCTGGTCTGCAAGGCGAGAGGGTTCCCTCCTCCGAAAATCGTGTGGCGGAGAGAGGATGGAGGCGATATAATATCCAGAGGAGGACCACAAGGAAAAACGAAAGGTTGGTGTTTTAGATTTAGAATATAATTTTTAAAAGACTCATATTAGAGAGACCTTTTTTACTAACACTTAGCGTATCTCTATAAAACAGTGTCTTATAAGGCCTGAAAGAAGTCTGCGGGAAAATAAGTAATAGTACCTTGGAAGCAAGCCATTTCTAGTAGTTATTATACTTAGATATTTCCGTATATATCTTCGTATAAGATCGTTCGATCAATTGATCGTTAATATTAAGAAAGTTTGCGATATGTTTTTCCAAGTAAAATAAAACAGAGTTTATGTACCTGAAAAATGCGAAGAAATCCTTGAGGTCATTTAACGAATAGTTAGATATTTAACGATTGCGTGCCTTGTCCGTATAATTTACTTTAATGAGTGTGCACTGTGCCTTAACAACAATAATTACTACGTAATTCGCCTGATAAAACTAGCAATTTAACTGATTTTGTAAACACAAGAAAAATTAAATAGAAAATGTTTCTTCGCGAGTTTCTACGCATTGTTCGTCTTATGTAACAAATTTTTGCTAAAAGCTACTTTGACGTGAGAATATACAGAGATGGGTTTCCAGCTTAAATATACCTAAACCATATTTTTTTTTCTAAAAATAAGCGTTATTGCTAAGATACCGGTGGTCCCAGTGGTACCAGTAGGAAAATTCGGTAGGGACTATAATCCGACAATACCCCAACTTATAGACTCATCTTGCGTCCAGGTTCACGTAATCATAACCTAGCAAAAACCTAAATAGTACATGGTGTTTCGATTGTAAAAAAAATGTACATGGACGGACGGACATTGGGCAATGCAATCTGCATTGCAGAATTTATATGATTTTGTTTTCTGTATCGAATTCGATATCCCGCTTGGTTTTATTTTTGTAACTAACTCTGCCATCAACCCTAACAAAAAATTGAAGTAGTATTCGCATGGAAATAGATATCATTAAATATAACCTGCAATCGATTTAGCGTCAATGAGTAATAAATATTCGAATAGCTTTTGCCCGAAACTAGAATTATTATCTGAGGTTTTAAGCGGCGGCATATCAATATGAAAACCTACGCCAGTTTTTGTTTATGACTATTAATTAATAATATTAACTGAAAACAAGACACAAAAATTCAAAAAAACTTTTTTTTTTGCCTTGCCCTATAATGATCCCCCATACTCCTTTATTATGTGCTCCTATGTGACACTCGTAAGCCAGTCACAGTTTTATTTTATATATAGACTAGTTTTTGCTCGCGGCTTCGCTCGCGTTAATCCTTAGCGGATGTCTACGTCATAACATCTACCTGCATGCCAAATTTCGGCCTGATCTGTCCAGTGGTTTGGGCTATGCGTTGATAGATCACTATGTCAGTCAGTCAGTCACCTTTGAATTAGTATTATGAATTTGTAATGTAAAGCAAAACAGATTGAGCGTTTTACAAAAAGCGATACAATTAGTGTTATTTGAAAAACTAACTAACGGGTAAGATAAATCTCAGCTTAAAATATTCACTATTGAATCTTAGCAGTAAATCACACCGCAGCACCTCGGCACTGCTATTACCATTCACACCGCCCTTTCTAATCCCGCGGGATTACAACCTCGAGACGGTCCGGGAATAATTACTTACTTACTTACTTAGGTACCTACTCATCTCTGCATTCGACCAAATAAATGCCCGATAAAGGCTTATCGGCGAAATTAAACAATGTTTAAATTACCATTCGATATCGGTGAAACAACAAATTGGTATTTAATTTTTAGGGTTCCGTTACTCTTCATATTGCACCTTCGTTTATTTTTTTGTCAAAAAGCAAATAATCTTTTTGTGCTACAGCCATGTGAAAAGCCAATGTAGGTACATTATATACAATACACTAAGTAAATCAACATAAAAACTAACCATTTAAAAAATTGATTTTTTTTAAATATACCTATAGGCCTACATACGGAATCCATTCTTATGTAAATTATATTTATTTAAACTTTGATTTATTTATTCGCAATACATCAAAAGCGAAAAATACATCACTATTTTAATTTCGTCACGACGACAGCAATGATCGTCACAATCCAATTTATAAAATCGTTCCAAATATTGGTGCAATTTTATAAACTGGATTTGAATTGGAGTATTTCTGCAATAAAACTATAAAATGTCAGCGGAAAAATTATAGTACAAGGGTTCGTGACGGGTGGCAATTGGAAGCGTTACTGACAGGGTGATTAATCAGCAGCCCCACTTAACCCCACCACTGTTGAAACCTTCCCGAGCCATCAGTCAATTCATTAAGCTAACAAAGTACTGCCAGTAATGACTTTCGGAGAGGCTTGCCACTTCAATAGTAAGATCAGCGGTGTAAGCTCCCACCTATCGCCTGGCACACTTCATGCAAAGATTCCTAAAATTGCTTGTTTGCAGGTAGGAATTACTACGTAAGTTCAATAAATTAGAGATATTTTTCTGAATTGTTTTCAACTAGCTGTACCCGGGGCTTCGCTCCTGTGAGAAGGTATCCTTTGTCCTTCTCAGTACTTCCAACTTTGTATATGCGAAATTTCAGGAAGATTGGTTCAATAGGTAAAGCGTAAAGAGGTAACGATCAAACAAATAAATAAACAAACAAATAAACTTTCGCATTTCTAGTATTAGTTGGGATTAGGTTACATTTGTTAATCCGGTCTCTATAAATCAGTATAAAAATAAAGTTAGGCAGAAATCTAGTGTTGTCACGACTACAACAGGAGGAAGAGGATTTAAACTAATAAATCGTATTAAAAAAATGTGTATCCCTGACTAATATACTGAAAGCGAAGCCGTACGAAAAAACTAGCATAGCAATAAAAAAAACAATGAATTACTACCTTGGCACCTAATTATTATTGTGTGCCCGAAACCTAACTTCCAATTTTAAATTAACTAACATCAATAACAATCATCAATTTGAGTGAAGAAGTCTAATTAAAGAAGCCGTTACAAGTTACCTCCATAAATCTGAGGAAACAATACAGGCTATCCATTACGTAGGCCAATGTTTCTTCGCTTAATATTCCAATGAGGAAACTTGGGGCCATCCGAGTCGACATAGTTTTTTAATGAACAGGGTCTTTCGAGTTGCTCCGTTTCGTTCCATAAATCAATTTCTACTGGAAGTGTTTAATCTTAATATATCGTACCCCTCTCGGACTACGTAATGATGTTAAAGTCCGCTCTTGTAATAATTCATCTCTGCTATGTATCTCCAGATCTCCAGTTACAAATGGGATAGTGCTTTTAGATGGAAACTAAGAAGTAATGTTTAAGTAATTTACTATATTAGGTTTTTTTATTATTATTTCTTTGTTATTTATTGCGGAATAACAAGCAGGTAAAGTTTTTTTTTTTATTAATATAATCCAAAATCTTATGGGTATCTAAGATAGTAGGTAGTTAAGATAACCACTTGAAACGGAAAAATAAATTATAAACTTTTTAAGTAGTATTTTAAAATTGGTCAGATGTAGACAAAGATTTTTCATCAGTCGAATTTAATTTCATTTAGTTTTTTTTTTATTAAGCCAATAGGTCCCACTGCTGGGCAAAAGCCTCCCTATTTAGTATACCTACGGTAATTGGCTTTATATTTAATTGTGTTTATATAAAAATGAAAATTTACTTTATCGTATTCGTTATGAGGCGATTTGTTCAAATATGGCTCGTGGTCTAAAAAAAGCTGAATCAGCCGCCACAAAAAATAAGTTGTACTGTACTTATTAATACCCCTTAGTACCCCCTAATATTTTTCAACTATCATATAAATTAATAGGCTAGGAAGAAGTGAAGAATCCGGTACGTAAGTTTCGTAGCGATTTTAGCCGCTCGTAGCGGTTCGTAGCGGCTTAAAACTTTCGTAGCTGTCTTCCGTAGCACACCTACGACAACTGCGCTAAACAAGTGCGAAAAAATATAACTTTTTATTTTTAGTGCTCCATTTATATTTTGCGTTTTCTATTAACTTTAATTATTTGATTTGTTCGCTTCATGCGGACACTTTTATTCAGCTTTATCAATCAGTTCAGATTAGTTGTATTGTTATATAGTAATAACAGATTTTTAAGAGAAGTTAATATTTATTTAAAATTAATAAAAAATACAATTTAAATATAAAAATACACCGAGAGAAACACGGCACGGGCACGGACAGAGGTCCAAAGAAATCACGGATACGGCACGGACACGGATAGAGTTCCAACAAAAATCACAGATACGGCACGGACAAGATAGTCGGGGAAATACCGACAGGGGGTAAAGTTTGTCCGGCGGCACAATAGGGTTGAAGATGTACTGACGGTACAGTAGGGATGAAGATGGACAAGCTGCACAGCACGGATGGCAGGCGATAGTGAGTACCTTTAATCCAGACTTCGGTCCACAGGTCACAGCAGCACAGCAGGGGTGGCAGGCGATAGTGTGTGCCTTTATTCCAGACTTCAATCTACAGGTCACAGCAACTTCTTCGTGTTAGCTTTTTAGATATTGATTTACGACGCGAAGGCTTGCAGGGTCCCGGGGTCAGCAGGCCCCGGGACAAGACCTTTATAGTTCGCACCGTTCTGTTTTCTCAGAAGATGAAGACTGACTCGGACTGACATTCAGTGTCTTTATATAGGCCTCGATTTAGAATTTCGTATTGCTTCATAATTTTCAAATAAAATACGAAATTAGAACATTTGCGAAAAGGTTTACATAGAAATTTATAGAATTTTAGAAAAATATAATCTGACTTGTCACAACGCTTGACAATCAGAGTTGTTTACAATCAAGAAAATTCATAGTGAAAATATTATATTTTAAATAATTAAGTATACAATATTGAAAAGAAACACGAAATATATGTTGGAAAAACCAACATCCCACCAAAAACATTCTGTAAAAAACTAGCCAAGTCTCGATGGAGCTGTTTGTTTGTCTCTAAAAAGTAATGAAATCTAGACAAAGTCGTTCCAAGTCTAAGGTTCCTTACTGCGATGTCTTTATTATTATATTTAATGTTGTGTGACTTGGCCGTTGAAGGGTACACGGCCACGTTGGGTACACAAGGGTACAAAACCAGGTGCTCCATGACACCATTGCACTAATCTGTCGCCAGAACCGCTACCCATTGACGATGGAAAATTGCCACTTGGAAAACGTTGATTCAATAACCAGTCAATTGTAGGCTTGATAAAGCCACTAATGTATAAAGAACTAGCTTTCGCCCGCGGCTTCGCCCGCGTGAATTTCCCACGGGAACATTGCTTTTTCCCGGGATGAAAGGTACCCTATGTCCTTCTCCGTACTTCTAACTATGTGTATGCAAAATTTCAGGAAGATTGGTTCAGTACATGAAGCGTGAAGAGGTAACAAACAAACAAACAAACAAACAAACCAACAAACAAACAAACAAACAAACTCACTTTCGCTTTTATAATATTAGTTAGGATGTTCAACGGCCAAGTCACACAACATTAAATATAATAATAAAGACATCGCAGTAAGGAACCTTAGACTTGGAACGACTTTGTCTAGATTTCATTACTTTTTAGAGACAAACAAACAGCTCCATCGAGACTTGGCTAGTTTTTTACAGAATGTTTTTGGTGGGATTTCACTTATTTTTGTAGAAACGTGGACATATTGATTTATTTTATTAAATTTTCTTATTTGACACAGTTTTTTTTCTTTTTAGGAGTAGTTTTATTGTTATTACAAAGCTTTCTTTTCTTTTTTTTTTGGTTCCGATTCTTGTACAGTAGCAACAGTTTTTCGTATTGCCTATTCGCGTACATTATTTAATCTTTTAGACGGTTTAGACCGTTTAATTTCTGTAAGATCGGCGCGGTATTTACGCCTAAGCCGGTTGTATTCGGTGATCGCTGAAGCTTGAGCTTTTATACTCTTGAAGTCAACATTTATGAGATGAACCATACCATACCCATGAAGATTGGTTACTAGAATTTTAGACCATAGAGCTGGCAAAAAATGTTTAATTGATTTTTTACACGACTGACCAAAAAAGGAGTGTTATGTTTTCAGGGTTCATGTATGTATGTATGTATGTAATTTCTTTATTCCACCATAAGTCCTGAACGGCTTAACAGATTTTGATGTGAGAGGTATTGTTAGATTCCTTGCATTAGCCCGAATGACATAGGCTATGTAAGATGTCAGTCGTGTTTTTTTATTTTTAAATAATTAGCTTGTTTTCCTATGTCTATGTTCTAGAAATTTATTCCACAGAATATTGCGTGGAAGTAATTAGTACTTTATTGTACAAAGTACTTATTACTTCCATGGAATATTGTAAAGAATAACTGAAAATTAGCTCGATTCCACGGAAAAAATAAGACTTCATCGAAGTTTTATTTTTCCCATGCAATAATACAGCCAGTGTTCTAAAAACCAGAGACCAAATAAATTTAAAAAATGGTTATTGTCTGTCATTATTGGCTTATTACGAGCAGGGTTTCCAACTTGTGGCTTACCCCAAACAAAAGTAAATAATATTTCGTTTGTTAATTTGATATGTAGGGATTTTTTTATTTGACACTTGATCAGTGTTATCGAATTGAGGGTTTTAGCCCTAAATTAAGGGTCAAAATATACTTGATGAGTATTTTTTATTCATTCCTCAGCACTTTGACAATTTAAATGTAACAATATCATTTAAACCATCATAATCATTACCAATTTTCGACAAAATTGGGGCCTCATGCAAGTTGATAACCTTATTTTCATCATCAAGCATTAGGAGGCATAATATTTTCAATTTTTCATACTGAACTTAGGGTAATTTTCGAAGAAGCGGGCAACTCTTAAAAGCAGAATAAAAACAGACAACAACGAAAAATTTGTCTTTTAAGTACAATCGAAATACAACTTGGTACAATATCCCGATGAATATGTACGGTTATAAAGTATTATAGAGGTAACGAGTATGGCAAATACTTGGCATTTTCTGGCCAGAGATCATCTCCAAGCGTGAGCTCTGGGAAATGTGCAATGCTATAGATCGGCCACACGCTTTGAAGAGACCCATATACTAGGCAAGCTCTCGAGTGGATACCACAGGACAAGAGAAAAGTTGGTCGACCCAAGCAAACCTGGCGGCGGCGTACCGTTGCAGCGGAAAGGCAGTCGTTCTCTCCTGGTCGGAAGCAAAGTGCATTGCCCAGGACAGAATCCGATGGAGAAGCACTAAAACTAATACTTAGATGAAGAAGCAATAAAAATGTAATTATTATGGTACTAATAAAACTAACAAAAATGTAATTACTCTTTTATTATGATTAAGCAGAAGTGGAGACATTCGCTCAAAAGTGGGACGCTATAGGCTAGATTCATGCTAGATTAAATAAGAAGATGTGTCCCTCTACGCTCGACTTTTGCAATGACAGTCGATTTTTTTATGTAGCAATAGAAGGGGGCGTTGCCATAGAGATATGGTAATCTCTAATACAGCTGAGACCAGCTGAGGGTTCTTCATGAGATACTTCAGACCTTCGATTTTTGACATCAAATGAAGCGGCCCACCAAGTTGAATATTTTTTGTAAAGGCGGTATGTCGATCTCTAATAGTTTGATTGGGCTCTTGTGTTTTCTAATTAGGGTCACCAGGTACTCCAGATCTTCGATTATCCTAGTTTTTATAGTTTTCCCTTTATGTGGCCATTAAAACCTAACTCTGTACCAAATTTCAGCTCTCAGAGTTTATGGGAAGTACTAGTTCTATTTTGATGATCATGAGTGAGTGAGTGTCGAAAATGCGAAACTTTGCTTTCGCTTAACTTCGGAACTAAATGACCTACAGACTTGAAATTTTGTATTTTAAGTATGTGATTATAGCTTACTAGATGACGAAAATTTCTTCGTTCTGGTCTTATCCAGAGGTTCTCAAATAGGGGCCTGAAAATGCGGCGAAATGGTTCCTGTAAAGGATGGTACGGCAGTGTTTGCTTCGCGCTCGACTTGGCGGGGGCACTGCCGTGCCCCCTGATATCATAAAACAACCAAAAATGAAGATATAGCGGTAAGTTTAAAGAAATATTCCCTAGCAACGTAGAAATTTTACCATAGAAAGTGTAAAAAAGAACATTTTGAGCTAAATAAGTAATTATTAAAGTAAAATAGACAAGAATAAAAGTAAAAAAAGACATGAATACACTACAGTATACGACATTATTTCACTCTTTTCTGTAACAAAATGTTGCTAAAGATTCTAAGCATGTATCACCAAACACGATACATTAACATGACAGTCCAAACAGCAATATAACAATATAATGATACCGTCGACAAACAGTAGGTACAACAAAGGGTATTATTCAAAATTCGCGTTTATTGTTTCGCATAAAACATGTTCCGTTGACAACGGCGTGTCGCGTGCCTATTTGTTTCATGTTCTACACCAAATTATGCAGATAAGCAGCTGAATGGCGGAAACTTAGTCGTGGACCGATGCAAATTAACTTCGCCATCTTCTATTCGCTTTTCATCTACAAAGTTGGCAACAGACACTCAGGAGCTTCTCATTTTCCGGACTTGTTAATCCCCATTATTAAATAACTTTAATATTTAACAATTTTAATGTTTGCATGAATCAGTAGATATTCATGACCGGCCAAATTACAAACAAGTCCATTAAGACTTATCTGTTACCATGCTTTATTAAATTCACGTTACTCAGCGCACGCCCACTTTAATAGAAAGCAATAATTACCTATTCAGTACAAGACTTTTCAAGTTCTTAATTAAAATTTTAACTTTGAAACAAAGTGACGGGAGTGTTGTTGTTCAATTCGTTTGACGACACTCAAGAGCTGGCTTTTTGACTTTGCAGATGCCTTAGTAAAAATTCTATCTCTAATAAAATAACATTATCTGTTGTTAAAATGATTGGCGCATGAATTTAATTTATTTAATCAAAAAGCTAGCTTATATTAATAAGTAAATGCCGCTACTAAAATGTAGATCTAATTTATTTATTCAAACTTTTGGTACAAAGGGCGAACTTAATAAAAGCATTCTCTACGCAGTCGCCAGTCGGGAAAAACGGAGAATTGAGTAATTATTGAATTTAATCTTTGATAGATATCTGGTATTCGCATGTCGTATTTGAAAAATACTTATGACATCATATATACAAACGTGAAAATAAGCTACCGACCCTCCCATTTTAGCGTAGTCAAAATGTCTTATAGTATACTAGCTGTCGCCCGCGGCTTCGCCCGCGTGAGTTTCGCTTAGATGAAAAGTATTTTTGTGTTCCAAACAGTTTCAGATGTTTCGGATCTTTGATTTTTATACGTCTACAGAAAATGCTCATCAGATTAATCAAGTTTTGCTAAAGCGCCATTTCCATATATGTTATAGTGTAGCTGGTCTCTTGGAGTTATTCATCACATGTTCCAGATCTTCAATTTTTATACGTCAGCAGAAAATGCTCATCAGGTTGAACGATTTTTGTTAAGGCGCCATTTCCATATATGTTATAGTGTAGCTGGTCTCTTGCAGTTCTTCATCAGATGTTCCAGATCTTCAATTTTTATACGTCAGCAGAAAATGCTCAGCAGGTTGAACGACTTTTGTTAATGCACCATTTCCATATTTCTTATGGTTTAGCTGTTCTGTTATGGTTCTTCATCAGGTGTTCCAGTTTTCAAAATGAATTATAGCCTATATGTTGCCCAGGCTTAATAGCTAAACAACAAAAAAAGTTTCATTCAAATCCGTCTAGTAGTTTTTGCGTGAAACGCGTACATACATACAGACAGACAGACAGACAGACAGACAGACAGACAGACAGACAAGAAATTCCAAAAATTTTTTTTTGCTTTCTATTGTTCTTTTTAGGTGTCCCTCTATCTATTTTAGTCAAAAATACTAAATGTACAGACAAAATATTTTTACTGTTTTATTATATGTATAGATGTATAGATTTCTTACGTTGACGGAAAACAACCACTAGAGTTGGCCGGCTGAGCGTCACTTGACTTATGACACATCGACAGCCCAAGTTTATTCAACGGCCCGCCCGAAGACAGCACACAAAAATGTGGAGTAGCACAATTTTTTCTTTTCACTATTTATAAAACTACTCTAAAAAAGCATTTTTAATCCATCTGACAACAGATTAACTGTGTATAACAAATTAATTATATTTAATTCATAGTATTTTAACTCAGTATAGCTTCGTACTTTTGTTATAACTTAAAATACATGCCCAATGCCCAATATATTTTTTTGTTGCGCTATATAAATATCATCCCACAGCTTTAAGGTGTTCCATTTCTTAAGTCAAGTTCAAGTTGACCCATTTCTTATAACGATAACATTATATTATATTACGCTGCGCTCCATAACAAGTCCATGTTGGTAAGAAAGCATCCAGGTTAAAGTGGGATTGGGCGGGCCACGTCTGCCGTATGCACACAGAAAGATGTACTCAAAATCTAACACACTGGATTCCAGCTGATGGGTATAGAAAGAGAGGGAGACCAAGAACGAGATGGTCTGATGATTTAAACGATTTTGATAAGAACTGGAGGGAAAAGACGAAGGACAGAGATGAGTGCAGAGAATTAGGGGAGGCTTTTGCCCAGCAGTGGGACATAAATAGCTAGATAAAAAAAAAGGTTCTAATAAATTTTGTCACGATCACGATGCCATGAGATCAAGAAAATCCTGCGAAATAATTTACTTATAATATTTGGAAACCGCAAGCATATTCGTAGCGAAGCAAATAGTACTAAAACTATTTAAATTTCCCGGCGCAAGCAATTACTTGACTTGACTGCACATATTCACTAAGATATTGGCGATTAATTAAGTTATAACACTACTCCATAGTTCTTGTTCAGCATTGTTTGCTAACGAACCGCCGCCGGCTCGAGAGCCCTACACTTTAAAGCATCAGCCTTCAGCTCCTTCGGAAAATATTGCCCAAGCTTTTTATCCTCTTGTTTGAATAATGGCTGTAAACGTACTGGGTGCCATTTCAGAAAGGTGTCAGGAAAACAAGTCGAGTTCAAACCACTAACGGTACTTGTTTATAAAACCAGTCAACTTTTGGTTGAAAGTGTTTTCCAACAGTTCTGGGGAAATGTAAAGTAAGCACTAGAGCGGGTTGTAGTGCGCAAACGACTCCAAGTTGACTTTGCGAAGAAGTTTCTTGGCAAAATATAAAACGCTTATACAGTTTGACTGGCGTACTCAGAGATGATTTTAAATTACCAAGTTTGACAATTTTTGCATAGCTTGTTGCACAGACAAAACAGTTGGCGGAGATAATATCGAGCTTCTACCAATTAATTAGCGAAATATTTTGGAAAAAGCTGTAAAATTAAACTTACACTGAAACACATTTAATACAACTACAATTCATATTTCTCATAAACCATTTATTTAATTGAAACTAAGTAAAAAAAGAAAATAAGAAAATTAAGATAGATACATAAATAAAATTTTAAATCTCAATCAACTTAACAACTGTTTAATATGTCATAGAAAACAGGAAAACATCTGTCGGGTCATCTGTTAGTAACAAAAAAATATTTTGTTCACAGTAACGTCACTGGAGGGCGACGTAGTGAACCTGACAAAAGTGACACGGTCGGAGATGGGTGCATACCTGTGCATCGCAGCCAATGGAGTGCCGCCGTCCGTCAGCAAGAGGATAATGCTCCACGTGCATTGTGAGTTCAATTGATTTGTTTCTGTTATGCCACTGGAGGGCGACGACACGTAGTGAACCTGACAAAAGTGACACGGTCGGAGATGGGCGCATACCTGTGCATCACAGCCAATGGAGTGCCGCTGTCCGTCAGCAAGAGGATAATGCTCCACGTGCATTGTGAGTTCATTTGATTTGTTTCTGTTATGCCACTGGAGGGCGACGACACGTAGTAAACCTGACAAAAGTGATACGGTCGGAGATGGGCGCATACCTGTGCATCGCCGCCAATGGAGTGCCGCCGTCCGTCAGCAAGAGGATAATGTTCCATGTGCATTGTGAGTTCATATGATTTGTTTCTGTAATTCCATTAGAGGGAAATATCGTAAACCTGACAAAGGTGACATAGTCGAAGATTTGCGCATACCGAAGCCCGGCCGTGCCCCTGCGGCGGTTTTAAGCATGACACGCTACATACAAAATGTATGCCTTACTTTTTGACCGTGTACCGGTCGAAGTTCAGACGGGACACGGTCACGGTGTAGCGTGAATCGTCCTTTATATCACGCTCTTCGGGCTCCGTAAAGCTATCGGAACTGCCTTTGAAACAACAATGCCATAACGCAGAATCAACTTTATAACGTACTTTCTTACAATAATTGAACTGTTCAACTTCATACATATATTTATATAAATTAATACTACTTCTTATATCCAAACAAACAGCAGAACACCCCGGGTAGTCAACAAGTCACTAAGTTTCACTAAACATTTGTCGAGTACAGGCGGCGTCGAATTCAGATGCGGGACACGCGCCAAAGATGATACGTGATAACACGAAAATCTCCCAATTGCTTACGTGTTGGGGCCGGGTTCGCGGGAGTTCCTCACTAACCGAGCATTGAATAACTCGCTTATAAATTAGTCTCGAGATCGGGAGATAAGTGAGCGTTATGTCGCTTTTTGCGCTGCCAGGTGAGCGCTTTATCGGCTGAATTGAGCCGCGCTGTGAATTCATAATCCATCGTTTACTCAGCATGTCACAACGACTGAACTGGAATGATAACTGTACAGAATTAGTGCAAAAACAAAAATATATATTTCACTTTTTGAAATTAATTAAAATTAAATAAAATTAAACTATTTAGGTATTAATTCTAAATCCCATGGATGTATGTGTTTAAGGATGGATGGGTATTTTTTACTCTATTACGATTTCGGCGAAATTTAGTATATTGGTAGAATAATGCCTGGGGACAAAAAGTTTCATCCCAAAATTTTAAAATTTTAAATCCTTAAATTTATTTTTAAAACTAATTATCAACTATTTTACTACTTTATTGGAGAAAATTAAATGATACTGGTGAAAAAAAAATACCTTTACTGAGTAAGAAAATAAGTTAACAGTCTTTGAAAACAAAATGCAGTTTCGCTTTAATTTTGTTACATAATAATTATATTTTTTATTACGTGCTGATTGGATTGCTGCGATTATACACAACAAATGCAGTGTTTAAATTTTAGACTCAACAAAATACAACTTCTATCGGAAATATGATAAATTAGCAAAATGATGGGCGAGTGCTCGGAGTCGTGTACAGATTCTTTGATAAGTGGCCACTCTGACAAATTAGTTTCATGTTTACCACGATCACCACACTCCGGTGCAAATGCTGAATACAGCTCACATCACAAATTGTTACCGCATTTCTGTGTACTTTGGAAAATTCTAGATATTTGACAAGTTGTTTTGGAAAAAAAAAAGTTGTTTTGGAACCCGATTAGGGCTCTCCGCATCTGTGCGTGCAATCGTACTAAAATTATTAAATTTTAACTTAATAAATATATACTGATTTCTTCACAGTCATTTGATACGTTCACCTCTAAGTAACCAAATAATAATAGTCAATAGGATTCTTCGCCACGAACTGTACATAATTTTCAATTTTGAAAAGACTGGCATCTAAACAAAATTCGGATACTTAGTCATAATTTTTTTTACCTAACTTATATTTCTAGGATGATTCTTTTATTTAATGAAGAATTCCTATAAATAAAAAAACAACAACAAGTATAAATTATATTAAAATCTGAAATTCCCACCGGAGTGGAGACACGGACGCAAGCTTGCATCGCTATTTGCACATATGGGCCATACTAGCTCAATCTGTGGTCATACTATGTCATATGCACATTTCCATCTACATAGATTGTGTACCAGTGGGGATTGTCGATGCAACATTTCATGAATCTAAAACTATAATTTTAGAATTTGATTACTATTTTGCAAACTGATAACTATACTATTTTAGTTATTTGAGATGATTCTATTACTCCCAAACGTAAATCAGTACTTACCAAAATAGTTAATATCAATTTTATTATAAAACCAGCTTTTCCCCTCGGCTTCGCCCGAGTGAATTTCATTTTTCACCCATTTTACCACGTTAGGGGTGGAATTTCAAAAAATATTTTCTTAGTGCTCACTTATACAATACTAGCTGTCGCCCGCGGCTTCGCCCGCGTAAGTTTCACTTTAATGAAAAATCTCTCTTGGAGCTTTTCATCAGATGTTCCAGATCTTCAATTTTTATACGTGAGCAGAAAATGCTCATCAGGTTGAACGACTTTTACTAAGGCGCCATTTCCATATATTATGTTATAGTGTAGCTGGTCTCTTGCAGTTCTTCATCAGATGTTCCAGATCTTCAATTTTTATACGTCATCAGAAAATGCTCATCAGGTTGAACGACTTTTGTTAAGGCACCATTTCCATATTTCTTATAGTTTAGCAGTTCTATTAAGGTTCTTCATCAGGTGTTCCAGTTTTCAAAATCAATTATAGCCTAAATGTTGCCCAGGCTTAATAGCTACACAACAAAAAAGTTTCATTCAAATCGGTTCAGTACTTTCGGAGATTAGCGTAATCATACATACAGACAGACAAGAATATCCAAAAAAAATTTTTGCTTTCTATTCTTCTTTTTAAGTGTTCCTCTATCCATTTCAGTTAAAAATACTAAATGTACAGACAAAATAATTTTACTGTAAAAGTCAAAGTCAAATTTTTTTATTGAAACTTGGCCTTCAAAGAAGGCTCTTTTTCACGTCGATAACTAATTATTTAATCATAATATATTATGTCTCAAGGCTACAAACTACTAGCATTTCGGAACGACCACTGCTGAGAAGAAATGCCGAAAGAAACTCATGAAACAGTCTTTTGTTTTATTATATGTATAGATAAAGAACCTCTCTGCGAAATTTCAAGTTTCAACGTTCAGCGGTATCGTCTCTGCATTGATATACCAATAAGTCAGTCAGGCAGCGTCCAATTTGTTATAAACAGATGTACTCGTAATTAAAAAATAACCCCTTAATCACAAAAATCAATCAAATCTGTCATAAAATTTGGTGCACGGATAGAGCAAAATTTCACAAAGGCGTAGCTAGTATATTCTATACTTACTGTTACCAATGTGCAATATGTGTATGTATCCAAGGACGGCACTCAAAATACACGATCCGTCATAATTATGGAAAACAACAAAAATACAAAATTGACTTTGATCAAGAAGCGTCACATTCTGTGATTGAACGTTTTAAATTACAGCATGTGACGCTTCTCGATCGATGTATGGTGTTTTAGTAAATTAATTAACAGTTCTAAATTCATGAATTGACCAACCCCGCTGTTTGAGTTCAATATAAAGTTTTTCGGCGGCCAACTGCACGCCAGATGCACCGTGTCCGCCTAGTATTTGCATTCTGTTATTGGCAGTTCCGATGTAAACACTCCACTGATTGGATAAATATGTTTTTGCTCACTTACACAACCAACCAAATTCTTAATAAATACAAATTGAAATAAATACATTTAAGATGATCGAAATAATTCTCCAAATCATACTAATTTTCCTCCAATATCAATCTTTTGACTTTGCATTTTTAAAGATACCTGTCAAAAAACGATAGCAAAGTTCGAGCAATCAAAAATTAATTCGATGTTCGATAAGTTATTCCTAAGTCCGTAAATCCATAAAGCAGATGCTTATAGACACAATGGCTCGAGGACTTGAAGACAACTGAGAGAAATTCACTTCATAGGAAACGCAATTTGAAGCGAACAAACAAACTACTGCCGTCTGAAACCCTTCCACTCAGTTTAATTACTTCACAAAGAATGCGTCGCGTTCGCTCGATGAGGAGACAAAATTAACGCTCTCAAATATTTAATTTAAATTTTCTCCCCCGAAAACGAATGATAACAGCGGCTGGCGGAGACTTGTGACCGCGGTGGCAGCATAAAAAGAATTTTAAAAAGTCAACAGTTCATTTGTAACAGTTAGTGCTTCGTAATGCGATGAGTTTCTTTTAGTAGAGACGGTTAATTGAATTTAGACAAAAAAGAAAATTAACAACTACAGAGTAAACAAATTGCAATCAATTTGCTGGGAATTCTGCTGCTGTAATTAATTTTAGGTTGCGTCACTATCACGACTCTTAAATTAAACGCAAACATTTAAAAAAACAAATAAAGAGAGTATTTTGTGTGCAAAATTCCTCACTTGCGAGTGTTAAAATAACTAAAGCTGAAGCCAAGTAGATATAAAACGCGAAGAAATCCGAAAACGGGCGAGGCGTGTGCGCCGTTCGGTTAATCAAACTGTCACTTCAAGAATTCCGCGCGGAATCCTTCCCGAGAAAACTCCCCGTAACTTTTGATTGCTGTGGAGAATACCTACCTACTTATACATTTACAGATTGCTTAATCACGTTCCTTAAATCGTCTTTGAACTTGCCATAATCTTTCCTTCGAGAAGTTACTATATCAGTAAATTTTCACAAGGCTTTGCTGTTTTGATAAGTTTTAACAATCTAGCAATACTCTTTTCGCTTTGCTGAACATGCAAAAG
Organism: Ephestia elutella; assembly: GCA_018467065.1. Classification (NCBI taxonomy): domain Eukaryota; kingdom Metazoa; phylum Arthropoda; class Insecta; order Lepidoptera; family Pyralidae; genus Ephestia; species Ephestia elutella. The sequence goes on along the minus strand of CM031568.1, from coordinate 13,272,210 downwards.
GCTTTGCGTCGTTTGTCCAGTTATTAATTAGAACAAAAATTCTGATCGTTCAGATTTTGTTCGCTAAATTGGCCACTCGAACTCGTAAAAGCTATTCAAAGGAACTTAACGACGGTCAAAGAGAATAACCGCAAATAAGCTCCGATTTAAGGCAGAGTAAGAAAATTCCGTTTTCCTTAATTCACCCTAAACAGACTCGAGCTGGTGCGATTGTTTACATTTTGTGAAATAATCCGTTCTTTTTAGAAACAATTTGACGCTTTTGTTTCTTTAAAGGCGACGGTTTAACGCTTTGATGTTTGCTCTTCGTAGTCTTTTGTGTTAAACCAAACCTTGTTACTTTAAGATAATACAAACACAAAACGATTTTCTAAAATTCTGACTTTGATCGCCTTTGTATTTAGTTTTTGAGATTTGATAGACAGACGCTTGATATAGAACGCTTTCAAGTCAAAGTCAGTCTATTAAAAATATAAATTAAGTAACATAAAACGTATATCCGGCTTATTCTAGCTCTATATTCGCATCGCATCGTTCGCGAAATCGTATAGCATCATGATACGTTGAGTTCTTAATCCGTATAATCTCAGCAAAATCTGGGGAAACTCTGCATCTTCGTTTGTTTTAGTAGTAAGTACTAACTCGTCTTTAATTGCGGACAAACACAGAGTCCGGTACACAGAGGATACAAATACAAGTATGCAACTTGGGATAATATTCAGAGTAAACACCTGACAGTCGCAGCAATACACCCGCCAAAGTGGTGGCGTGAGGCGAACAAACAAACAAACATGCGATAGCGCTCCTCGGCTAAATTTGTGGGTTTGAAACTTGATTCACTAAAGAACATATGCAAGTTATGAAGATACTTTAGGATGATGATTAATTAAAATAAATGTAGGAAAGAACAAGACATAACCATGAAACTCGAAAATTGTTAGACATGAATTAATAGTTCAAGATTTTCACCTACAGAAAAAGTGATGGAATTTAAATTTACATTTTTCGACTCTCTGTTTATAGCTGCGACCCCTAGAAAATACGGAACCCTAAAAACGAAATTTGTAATATATCTCGCTATTAGGTTCGAGTGCATTTCATACATTTCGACAATGGTATTAGATTATTGCATCCTAATTAATAATTCCTACTTCGTCTTCTTATCGAGTGTTTTATTACTAACACTGGTGTCAGATTTTATTCAAGTTGTATAAGGCATCTGACACGACTTTTAGGACTACCGCCATCTAGTGGCATCTATTGGCTGACTGTTTAGTTTACTAGTGGCCGTATACACACTAGTAAACTAAACAGTCAGCCAATTTACAGATTTCCTCATGATGTTTTCCTTCACCGGAAGCAGGTGGTGGTCTATGAGAAAACCCGGGTGCTATCCGACCTCAGGCGGGTGTCATAACCACTAAACAAATCTAAAAAATAAATCCTACTAATATTAATAAACGTGAAAATTCTGCCAGTTGGGCAAAAAATTATTCTTTCTGATTAAAAATACTTTATAAGCTGAAATAAAGCTTACTCGCGATTAAACTAACATAACAACAAAAAATTCCACCGGGAATAAATACTAATTGAAAGTTATGTTCAAAATGCAACTGAAACTGCAATATAAGTGAAACGTTTACCCACATCCGCAAATAAATGCCCAACGGGCTACATCCATTCAAAATTAGTACGATGCAATTAATGTTTTACACAATAAATCGCAAAACTGTTTAAACATTTGAAATTTGTTTTGGTTCATCGGGTCTGGCAATTACGCAGTATTTTACAGCTGTTCATCGATAATTTAATTATTGTATAAATTTAAGGTTTGAGAAATAACTACCTACTTACCAAACTTTCAATTCAAATACCTGGCCCGTGGTATTGATAAAGTTGGATGAACTTACTGAACGTTAGCAAAACACTTTTACTATCATTGACTTCAAAAAAATAAATTGATTTCTTCTTTAGAATAGAACAGTGAGTTGAGCATGCGTGTATCGAAATCTCAAATCACTAACTTATGATGACGGTTTTTATTTGTACCTACAGTCAAAGGCAGAGTAACTTGACACCCCTGAGATGGGATTCAGTCTTTTCTTTGATAGATAGAGATAGGATCATTCGGAACTGCTTATCCGAAACTGGAGGACTACAGGCACATCGCAGCAGTCCTTCTTCGGGAATCCCACTGTGTGTGAGTAAGGTTGGGGGTAAGTACAAAAGGGTCAAGACTCGATGTGCTACCGTGAACACAGACCCCGCTGCAAGATAAGATAGGATCGGGGGGTCAGGTTTCTTTGCCTCTGACTGTACAAAATAAATATATTTTTATAATATCTATTTATTTTGTCCACAGTTCATCCTTTAGTACAAGTGCCAAACCAGCTGGTGGGGGCGCCCAGCGGGACCGATGTAACGCTGCAGTGTCACGTGGAGGCTTCGCCCAAAGCCATCAACTACTGGACTAGAGAAAATGGTGAGTACAACGAAGATACCTCTTGTAAATAATGTTTTTGTTAGAAACCTATATCTATCTGCCCATAACCAATATATTTGAAAAATGAAAAATCTTTTTTAAATTTCCAACACAAGTCATTTGCGATCTTTTACTTAATTTTAATTTTTATCATCATTAATACAAGCAAACATTGTACAGAAATATAAAAAAAACACTATCGTATTAGATTATAGAGCAACACGGACTTCTGCGGAAGTCCTTATTGCTTTCGAGTATTAGATGGATGATACCTATTTCTGGATGAAAATAAATAAACATAAACTGAGGCGCCCTTTTCCCACTAACTTTCAGCGAAATGATATTTTCTTTCTCTAATCTTTGATTACGGTTATGCAAAAGCAATGATGTTTACGAGGGGTTGTAACTCACAAACCATATTAAGGGGCAAGCACGAACCTAAAAATGGAATGAGCAACTAATTTCATTATCCATAAAGCACATTTGAAGCGTTAAGGCACTCATTAAACTGGTCGTTATTCATATTTCTACTATCCGCCACGACAGCCCACTGGCGCTAGTGGTTTACAAGTTATGGCATTTTTATGGTTGTATTTAAAGGAAAAATTATGCGGTTATTTCATGTCCGTTTTTCATTTCCCAAGATTTATTTTGACTTTGATTATACCGCGTCGATGTTACGGCTTATTAACGACCCCATAATTATACCGACGAGATGACAACGTAAAATATTACTCGGAATTAATGAAAGGAAATCGCGAGTTATGTTTTCAGAAAAAATGTTAAGTGCGTGCCTATTTGTCGGATGACTTGAAAGGTCACTACCGAAAAGGCCTTAAGTGAAACCCTTTAGAACGGTAAGAAAATTATTGAGTATGGTCACGGTATAAGACATTTCACGTACTTATAGCTATCTTATTAAGTATGAAATTAAAAAATACGATCCCTCAAACAAATCTTGGATTCTTTTCTCCTATTTTTTCTGGGGAAGAACGCTAAGCTAAGGAATTACGAGTAACATAAGATTTTGTAATCGACTGACTTTTTGTGATATATATATAGTCTATGTACATTACAAAACGAAATAATACAGGTAATAAAACACGAATTTAAGATAACAAAGGGCCTCAATGAAAACACGTGGTAACTAATACAAATAAGACTCTTAACCTAACAAAACATCGGTCGAGGGGTCGGCAACTTCATTATTTCTCATTAAAATGGCACCTCCGGGATAAAAGTTGCTTATTTAGTGGTCCGGTGACAGATGGACAAAGCACTCGCTTTGTGAAGGCGATGAGAGGGAGACATGTTTAATATTTACTCTAGAATGTTCCAACTTCCAACGAGTCTGGTGTAATGAAAGGAAAAACGTTTTGCTTAAAATAAAAGCCATTGACTTTATACCTTTAGAAATGAAATTTCAGGATTTTACCATTTTGTTGGAGTGATAAAATATACATCAAAGAAATCGGAATCTTGAATTATATCTTTCTAGTACTTTGAGCGAAGCCGCAGATGGACAGATAGATAAAACAAAGAGAGTCTTTATTGATTACAAAGTTAAAAAAAATATGTTTCAATAGATCAGGAAAATAGAAACCTAGAGTTAACTTTGAGACCTAGTCTTACCATTTATAATTCACAGTGTACATGAGCTATAAAATAAACCTTCACATGATTTTCTTTAGCAAAGCTGAAGTATTAGGTTTGTGGTGTAAATACTGTTATGACCGAGATAGTAAACGAACATGTGTTTGATGATTAGTTTGAACCAATTGGGGTGGAATCGACGAATTAGTTAATTAACCATTGCTGTTGCATTTCACTGACTAATGATATTGTATTCGAACACCATGTTATCATTAGTGGAATGTTATGTAAGTATCTCTTTCATTAATTGCTTTCAATGTGACGCAAAGAATTTATTTAAAAACCAGACCAACAGGTCCGATTGTCAAAACTGTTCTAAGGGATGCCAATTCTTTAAGTTTATATCTGCTGGTTTAGGTTTAGCCTTAGAAATATCAATCTCTACATATAGGTGGATGGGGAGAATGAACCAGCCATTATTCAATGCTTTATCTACTAGAAAACATTGAGACTTAAGGCGATACCCAAGGCTAATCAGAGGGGGTGAGGGGCAGTACGTAAGCTCCGCCTTAAATCAGACACAAATTGGTTACTTTTCGAATTTTCTATAATTTGTGTTTTTGCTAGCGAGTTTTCGTTAGGCTCATAAGGTAATTATTTTAAAGGTTTTCTTTTAATTATGATAAAACACTAAATATATTAAAAAAATAAGCCAATGTCGTTTTAAATAATTGTATTCTTTATTTAATTCTTTTTTAAAAAATCTACTGTTATCGCTTAAATTACGGTGATTTTCGACGATAAAGGAAAAAAAAACAGGATTATGTATTATTTTTATCTAGTCTTATTTATTTTATTTGTAATTTAATTCGGTATAATTCTAGTTTAGTATTTTTCTCTTTACGGGACATTTTTCCTGCTTCAGTACTTCTAACCAATGGTTCACACTTGATATTTAAAGACAGTACGTATTCGGAAAATCCTGATTTGGTATGGCCTTAAGTAATCAAAGGTGACTCGCTTGCTCGTTTGCCGCCCTATGTTATAAATAAAAAAATCAAAGAAATACCTATTATCAAAATTGCCATTAAAGATTGAAATATTTAACTTTAGAAATGTTATTTTGTATGTACCTACACGTATATGTGCTCGTGACATGTGAGATACTGTACCATAGAATATATACATAAAAATGGTTTCCAAATTGACAAAACCAAACTTTATCTGCAGAATTGAATTTTGATTTGTATAGGCATGAGTAAAATATACGGTGACTGTGGGCTAAAGCAATTTGCAGCGGGCCCGTGGTGGTCTTTGTTGCATATCAGGCGGTAATAGAATTTGGTCCGCTTTTTGCGCGGTCACTCGCCTGGTCCATAGCTGCCTTTGTAAATGCATCCGAATCTGCTGGATGTATTTGCATTATACGGTAATCCCATGACGTGAAATTGTATTAATAATGTCATTTGTTTCGTATGTGTTGTTTTATTTATTTACTTAGTTATCTTGTTAGTAATCCTAATCCTAACTAATATTATAAATGCGAAAGTGAGTTTGTTTGTTGGTTTGTTTATTTGTTTGTTTGTTACCTCTTCACGCTTCATCTAATGGACCAATCTTTCTGAAATTTCGCATACACATAGTTAGAAGTACGGAGAAGGACACCTTTCATCCCGGGAAAAGGCACGGTTCGCGTGGGAAATTCACGCGGGCGAAGCCGCGGGCGAAAGCTAGTATGATTATTAATTTTATATCAATCTAATTTCTACGTTTGAAATTTAGCGTTAGTTATTTAGATCTACATTTAAACTTTCATATTGAGTTTATTTTGTTTCTCATTTTTTGATTAGAGCTTGTTTAAGCAAGAGCTTTAACTCGATATGATACAAACGAGAGTTGAAAGAAGATTTAAGAATTTGAAGATAATTTCTGAATAATTCCATTGTCACGCTTTATATATTTTTATTTTTTTTTTATAACATAGGGCGGCAAACGAGCAAGCGGGTCACCTGATGGTAAGCGATCACCGCTGCCCATGGACTACTGCAACACCAGGGGTATCACAAGAGTGTTGCCGGCCTTTCAAGAAGATGTAGACTCGTTTTTTGAAGGTTCCAATGTCGTATCGGTTCGGGAATACCGCCGCAGGAAGTTGGTTCCACAGTTTGGTCGTACGTGGCACGAAGTGTCTTTTAAAACGTACGGTGGTTGACAGCCAGTCATCCAGATGGTATGGATGAAACTTTAGCCTGTGACGGATGGTACGGTGGTGAAATTCTGCGGCAGGTATTACGTCGAACAATTCATCAGAGCACTCCCCATGATACATTCGGAAAAGAATGCACAAGGATGCGACATCCCTATACGCAGAGCCAGAGGATCGAGACGGCTGACGAGATTCTCATCATCGACGATGCGTTTAATCGCACGACGTTGAACGCGGTCTAAAGGGAGAAGTTGGTATTGAGGTGCCCCAGCCCACAGATGGGAACAGTATTCCATATGCGGCCTAACTTGTGCCTTGTATAGCTGAAGGCGATGCACCGATATTCACGTTAAAGTTAGTGATTCTTTTTAGCTTTTTCATGTCATCAATACATATAATAAAACTGTAACTGGTCTGTGTCTGTACATAGGATATTTAAGAAAAAAAACAACGTGGGGTCTTTATAGGGCTAATAGAAGTCAAATCAATTTTTTTTAGAATTTTTGCCTGTCTCTCTTTCTGTCTTTCTGTCTGTATGTTTGTACGCGCATCACGCAAAGACTACTGGACCAAATTTGATGCGGTTTTCACTGTTATATTGTTGAAGGTCTAACTTTAAATCTGGCGTAGGTTTCATCTCGATAAGCCGCCTAGAACCTGAGATATAAATAATAGTAAATTACACGCGGAGGAAGTCGCGGGCACAGGCTAGTAGGTCTATAAATCACATGCGCTCGTTTCTGGGTTCGATTTAAGAGTGGTCAACACAGAAAAGCTGTGGCCGCATAAACTGTTCGATTAGACCGCTAAAAAAATATAAGTTTAAAGACCGCATTGCGAAAAAGTTTTGTTCGTTTTGTTGGCATTCCGGCAGCTGCGGCCGCGCTCACACATGTCGCGTTGCCAGGGCGCCAGTAAATCCGATCCTAACTCGACTTTAGTGGTGGCGCGTTGTCGCCCGCCGCCCGCACCGCTCGACGCTTGTTGCAATTGCAACGCGTTCGCTTATATTGGACCGCTTCAGCCATTAATTTTGAGAAAAATATTTGCTCATTTCTTTCTTAAAATTTTATACCAATTCACTATTTTACGAACCTTCGTTTTCATTAGTTACTTCTTGCCTTCGGCTTCGGATTTTCGTTTTTCACATATTTCACCCCCTCAGGGGTGAAATTTCCAAAATTCCTTTATGAGTGCTATAGAACGAGGAGTTCAAGTTATTACTATTACGTTCAGTGATTTTGTCTCTGCGTTCATAGTCATAATCAGTCAGCGTCCAATATACGTATAGCTCTTGAATACAATTTAATACTTGAATAAAATATAAAATACTAGCTTTTGCCCGCGGCTTCGCGCGCGTGAATTTCCCACGGGAACAGTGCTTTTTCCCGGGATAAAAAGTAGCCTATGTGCTATTCCAGGTCATTATCTACCTCTGTACCAAATTTCATCGAAATCCGTCCAGTAGATTTTGCGTGATTGAGTAACAAACATCCTCACAAACTCACAAATTCACAAACTCACAAACTCACATCCAAACTTTCGCATTTATAATATTAGTATGGATTGTTTCTCACTAGAAGAGTAGTATTCTGTGCATATATTCTAATCCTAACTAATATTATAAATGCAAAAGTGAGTTTGTTTGTTTATTTGTTTGTTACCTCTTCACGCTTTATCTACTGTAGTACCAATCTTCCTAAAATTTGGCATACACATAGTTGTAAGTACTGAGAAGGACTTAGTGTACCTTTCATCCTGGGAAAAAGCACTATTCCCGTGGGAAGTTTACGCGGGCGAAGCCGCGGGCATAAGCTAGTTGCCTAAATTAACCAAACAAAATAGGTATTATGTTTGACTATTTCATTCTTGGTTAAAACCATCCTGAGACAAGAAACCGCCCAGTTCAAAAGTAAATATCTCAACGCTTCTCTGAAATGTACATAGATCTATTCTAAATAGAAAATTCTAGCACACATCTCGCAATCTTTCGCCATCCATTTTCTAAGCGCAGGCAATGTTAATAATCGTATTTTCAGTCTTCAATCAACTGCACGCGGAACCAGACGTACAAATAGAGGGTGTAGACGACTGCGACCATAAATTGTGGAGAGTACAAATTAAATTAGGTAATACACAGAGTGACGAGCGGGGACCAGCGAGCCGGGGACATGAAAGGGGAGTGACTCTTTGGGAGTGACCGAGCCCCTGACGGCCAACGATCCTCTGTTTTTGTTGCCATTTTAATAACAAATTCTAATTAAAATTTCCTTCTCGTATATTGATGCGAAACATTTATAAAGTTTAGTGTATTTACGTATTCTGTTTTAATAAGTAATAATTTATGTAAATATTTTTTTGAAGAAATGTTATTTTATTACGTAATTTTCCCTGAAATGAATGATTTAGATAGATACATAAGTGGTATATTATGCCGTATCATATATTACGTAATAAATGTTACCTTTACGAACATGGCAGAAAAATATTTAGATGTGAAAAAGTAGTTTCACCATATTGCATGACATAGGTAGGTATTACAATTTCAATTGAAGGGAAAGTAGAAGCAAGGAGAACAAGCTAATTAATAAAAAATAAAAAAACACGACTGACCATTCACATAGCCTATGTCACTCGGAGGAAAGCAAGGAATCTAAAAATACCTACATCAAAATCTGTTAAGCCCTTCAGGACTTATGGTGGAATAAAGAAACTTACATACATGAACTCTGAAAACATAACACTCCTTTTTTGGCCAGTCGTGTAAAAAGAAGACGTAACAAGAAGGACATAACAAGAAGGAAAACGAAGAAGGGCTAATAAATGAAATAATAGAATAGGCATTATACATTTCGAGCAAGGAAGTCGAACGAATAGATGAAGTTGCATAGAAGACACCTCAAGACCGGTATTTAAAAACAAAATTAGGTAGCTATTTTCTACACAATCTTAAATAATTATTATTCGATATAATATCAATTAACTAACTCGGGCAATAAACAAAAGAGGGCGTGTCTGCGGCCACATCAAGGTGTCAGGTCCAGCGACCAGACCACAGATCTGTGGCGCCGACGCCCGGACTATGGCCCTTGACCAGACCACCCCTTTAGCGCGACAGTTATTAATGACCATCACTACTATAGCGAGATAAATCGGAACTTAATGGTTATGATCTGTTTGTTCTTACTGGTTAATTTTCTTGACAGTATCTTTAATCGCCTCTATTTTGTAATTAAAAGTTAATAAAAACAGACGGTAAATAATTGTATTTATTTTTTTTTATTTAAAAAAAATAAAAGAATAGAAGGCTGTTCCAAGTTCTGTGGACAGACCATGTATGGAACCTTATAAATGATGAAGAGATATTTTTTAAGGTGATGATGTAAAAATGAAGAAGGCAAATGATGAATGTGTTAGGTATTTTCATATTAAACATGTTGTATGAAATGTTCGATGAATAAAAAATAAACATACATACATATCTACATATTATCACGCCTGTAAAAAATAAACTTTCAAAAATACTTTTCAACGTTTGAAGTAGCTTTGAAACAAGATAGCGGAGACGAATATCTTGCATTTTCTGAGAATAGACGATATGCGACAATGTATTTAGAAACCGAGAGAGGAAAATATAAAAGTCACGTTTGCGGCAGAAGCTAGCCTAGAGAGTTATTTTTATGCCGTGGGATTTTGTGTGAGACTATCCATAGATTTATTATTTATACCAGTGTCTGTGTATCTATAATGAAATACCTTCTTTCCGGTTTTCAGTTGAGCTAGAATTTTGCGTGTAAGTAAAGTAGATAGATATAAGCCCCATAATAAGATGACTGTAAATTAGCAACTTTGAGAGATTGATTGATTTGTCTTTACTAGAGCTATTATCTTAACTAGATTCTGATATCCCGTCTTGTACTAACCAAAAATATTATTTTTAGAAATTCTTGTATCAAAAAAATATTTTTCTAGATGTTTTTTTTTCTGTAATATATTTTGTATATTAAATAAAAAATATCTAAATGAATTCTTTGAAAATTAATAATTACTTCTTAACTTCAGCAAGATATAATGTCATAAAGCCATAAGTAATATTAAAGAATTTCGGCGTTCAAACTACACAGTTAAATTTACAAGAATCCCGTAATGAAATAGCTACAGCCAAAAAATTTCAATTAAATATCTTTGTACGGAATAAACCATGGTGGCTGGATGGAAATAAAAAATAAAACTGCTCCCGCAAAATAAAGCAGAGGAAGAAGAATGCAAGCAATTTTTAATGTGGAGCGAGCGACGTGACCCAAGCGGTAATAATGTAGCCAACAAGGCAAATTCGGAGGATTCGCTGCATAGGTACGGATCACTTTTTAAACTTATATATAAACAAACAGATATTAGATGAGATAGATATGAAAACGTGCTAAAATAAATTAATTTTGAGAGCAGCACGTTTCTTTTTTCTTAAAAAATATGATAAGCACCTAATTCTATGAGAAATAAAAAAATATTACCAATTGTAAATGAGAAAATATTACCAAGAATTTAATAACATACATAACATAACATAATAACTCTTTATTGCACCATGAAAAAATAAAAAGGAGTACATTGTGTCTTAACGGCTAATGTACAATGGCGGCCTTATCGCTACAGCAATTTCTTACAGGCAACCGACAGGTAGGACTTATAGATCATAGTATTACTCCGTGATCATAGATCAGCAGGTACGGCGCAGACAGAACTAGGATTAACAAATACAATAACGTAAAAAACTAATAGTTATAATATAAAAATATAGGTAAATAAATAAAAAATAAAATAAAATAAAAACTACTTACATAGGTACACTAGGCTAAATAAAAGATATAGTAATACATATATTAATATATACACAAATTTATACAAACATTAATATCTTTTGAGGTAGCACATAAACTTTAATCCGATAGTATTTTCGAATTAAGAGTGGGTGGTCCTCAGAGCAAAATGTCCACTTTGTTAAAACGATCCCTCAAAATTAGCAACATTAAACGGACTGTATTTTGTTTTTAATACTGCAACACGGACAAGGCGGGAATGTAATACATTTCAACCTGGTATTATGCTTACTTATGTATCAGTACAGAACATATTGATAGGCTATTGTTTGGGTGGTTGGGCCCCGACATGGACACAACATATTTCAATTCGATATCGGCACAATGGTCGGAAGAGAGCGAATATAAATGGTTGGTTCGTATCGGAGGTACTGGGCCAAATAACTGCATTACTTAACGGAAACGTAACGAGTATTGAAACGAGTTCGGCCGTGTAGGGATAGTTCGCCGAATGTTTTGTCAGTTATATTGAAATTGACTGAAACCCACCAACAGTTTCGATACGATTGATTCAAAAGTTAGAGTATTTTTCTATTTGTGTTATAACCTACTTAGGATATAGTTTGGAGATAGCTGAAACTATCATTGACAGATAATTTATTAGCAAGTGTGTCATGAAGTTTTTGTGCTGAAATAAAAGATGTCATATTTTAATTTGTACACCATCGAGGCAATGTTCTGTTCCATTCAAAGAACGAGTTAAAAATATATAATAATAACGCTCACTAGTTCAATAGAAATACAAGGGAACCTGGCTCACGTCTATACCTTAATCGTCTAATAAAATCCTATTGTGCGCAGGTGAGATGATAATATCTAACGACAAGTACCACATGAGCGAGATCAACAGCTCCGCGTACAGCGTCCAGATGAGGCTGGTCGTCCGGAACATCCAGAGAAATGACCTTGGTGGCTACAAGTGCATCTCCAAGAATTCCATAGGCGACGCCGAGGGGAATATTAGGTTATATGGTAAGAACTGTGTTTATCGACAAAATTTAATTAATCTATATTTTCATCAGTATTATAGGCACCTAGGCTCTTCGACTTTTAGATATCTGCGCAATTGACTTTTTCTATTTCAAAATTATCTTATCCTTTAGAGTAAAAACATCAACCTCTTTCTAGATCACTCATTTAAAGCTATGAAAATATATATTTTGTAATCTTTGCTCAAAATAAAATTTTCTTTAGAAAAGTTGTTTCATGTTCTTTTACGTCATTTATACATTCATTCACAGAATTTTAATACAGGCGGCATAAATTTTATGGGAATTCAAAAATTCTGAATGCATTAAATGCGTTCAGCTAACGAAAGTCTATTCATGAACGAAATGCCAAAGTTAATAATTAAAAACAATTAACCGTAACGTCATTTATCTGAGAACTTACTTATAATTCTCCACATATTTTTACTACCATAACGCTGAATATCAATACACAGAAATGGAACTACCAAATCGCAAGTTCCGAGACGACGACGATCGAAGCGATTCCTCAGAGGAGACCAATGACGTGCGGTCAACACTTCAAGGTTCCTTACGAGAAGGAGGGCCCCGTGCGGAGGACGCCGGCTTCCTCGGCGGCGGAGGGCCCTCCCTGTCCGCCGGGCCCCACACTGCCCCATTCACAATCTTCTTGATAACAGCAGCAGTACTCGCATGCTAAACTTTCTTTTTAAAGCCATGCCCAAATAACTTCAGTAAAGAAACGCTTACATCGCATGTTTACTGTTCTTTCGACTTCAAACACGAGTTTCTCGTTGCGACGTTCGATTCAAATAAAATTATGTTCGATATCGTACGGATTTTATTGTAACGTTTTTATGAAAGTTCAATATTATTTTTTATGAAATGATTTCCCTTTCTTTGCATTGTTGTTGCAGAATAGAATCATAAAAATATTTTATGTTGGAAATGATACACTGGAAATGTGCACATAATTTAATCATCTCTTATCTATATGAGCATGAAAATTGAATATTGTGCATGGCTGTTTGTACAGTAAATTAGAAAAAATATTCCTGAATGGTCGTTAAATGGAGTAGATATCAAATAGTGTTAATTAATACTGAATATAACGTAAAGTCATATTATCGATGTATGGACGGACAATATGAAGTGAATGTGTCGTTATAATAATGAAATAGTAAACAGTTATCGAACCAAGCTTATAAAGTTATGTAAATGCTTACTATAATGATAAATAACCATCTAAAATGAAATGTATATACCTACCTAATAACTTAAAAAAAAATAGCATGTACTGGTTCCAGTTATTTGTTCCTTTTTCAGTGTATAGGTAATTATTTTAATAAAATTGTGAAGAAATATATTTGTAATACTTTCTTAACACTTAATTTTTTTGCCAAAGACTATTTAACTATAATTACTTGTTGGTATTCATACCTAGTCTTTCTCGGTTCCGTCATTTTTTTTTTTGTTTAAAGTAATGGTACTAATTCAAACATAATATCATCATAGATTGTGTTAATTTAAAAAAAGTTAAATAATTCTTTGTATTACATTTAAATTGCTTTCAAAAATCATATAAATGAAGGCACGATTAGCAAAAGTATTTGTTGTGATGTTGTATAACGAAATTATGACGTGTTGAAGTGTATGTAAATAATAAACTTAGCCATTAAATAAATATTCAAGTAAAAATTGATTTGCTTCGTTTTTTTCATAAAAATATTCTCCAGTAATTCATTTATTTTGCACGTTTGGAAATTACAATATTGCATTAGTTTTCGTACGGAATGTAAATTTTTAAAAATATGTTAAAATTTATACCTAGGGTATTTGTAAATTGTTAATGTTTTAATACTGTTGAATTTTATGATCATTATTTGTAAGACGTGAAAAATATTGAGTGTATATTTAATAGTAACCTACTATGCATATGTTCCAAATAATATTCGGAGTAGGTATTTTGTTACTTGATTTAATTTATAAAACTACATATATGTAACACATCTGTAACTAATCTGTCATTTTTTATATAACAGCCTTATGTATGATATGATATTGCCTGCGAAACAAATATAAATGAAATAATGTTATGTTATTTTATTTCAAAGGAGTCTCTTTTAATCCTTTTCAGCCCGAGGTCAGCTGACTGCAGTATGCGTTTAGTGACATTATTAAAATTTTTAAATATTGCTATACATTTGGTTTAGTATCAATTAATATCCGTTACTAGTTGAAAGAACAATGTATTTGGTTAATATGTCTCTAGTTAAAAAAACTTGCATCAATAATGTAAGAGACATATTTTCACCATGTATGATGGAATATGTTCCATATTGAAGACTGCGGCCTTCCTCAGAACTCGTGCTTTAATTTAACACTTAGTCAAAATAGACAATTTGGAACAAGGGCTGACAATATCTCGACCCTCTTAATAGGAACCTTCGGGCGAGGTGGGTGTAAGTGCGATCCCGATAGAGTGTAACCGCTGCATTAGCGAAATTACCTGGGGGTCTATTATTTTCATTGCGACAACCTGCGAGTGCGGAGTTTCGGGTGTAATAGGCACTTGTTGACTGAGAAAAGTTTGCTTAGATTCTCTATTCTTGTAAGGTAATTTAATTTAGTAAAATTATTATTGTAGGACATGGGATATACCTGCTTTTTTTGGCATAGATACAGTTCCCTTTCTCTTTTTTAAAATGCGGTGTAATACAAGTTATTTACATTGTACTCGCATAATGAATTTGTTTTAAAAAAATAATAGTTTCTAAATTACCAAACTAAAAAGTATCATTCTGGTTATGACTTGAAAACCGATCTCTACATCCGTTGTGTCCGAAATTAATTATGAACCAATTCATCTAAATTTGTTTATTGCAAAAAAAAAACGAATTCGAAAAATATTTAAATGTAATTAACAATAAAATTTCAAACCAAATAAAGTATTATTTTTATTAAGACTTGAAGATCGGTCTTGATCGGTTGAGTCCAAAATCAACTATGAACCAATTTATCTTTTGTTTAAATCCTTATGTGTCTGAAAACTGAATCAATATCTTACTTCGAATATGCACCTCAAGCTACGTATATCAAAGGACAGCCTATCTTTGTATGGGACCGGGTGGCACTAACCCAATAGTCGTGTGAGGACCGTACTCCCCAGGGACCGCAGTTTGAATATCGCTGTTTGCATCTTAAGTAAGGCTCGCTTATATCAATTGGATGGTTTGTATGTTATCCTGGAATCCTGGACAGAGATACCCTTTATGATGTAGCTAAGGAATATCTTTCGATAGTCTCAATAGAAACATATTTCGTAGATATAAGGTAAAGTTTATATAACCTTTCCATAATCAGTTCTTTGACCACATCACAATATCACGCGTTCAAAGTGCACAAATTGATTTCGATTTTTGAGATCTGGTAATCAGGTTGATTGGCGGTAAAGGTAAATATATTTTCATAAATATTAACTGTATTATTCTCTTGAATCAACCTGATTACCAGATCTTAAAAATCAAAATCGATTTGTGCACTTTGGATTAATTAAATTTTGCAGTAAGCGTTAGTTCATGTACAGAGGAAGAAATAATCAAGTTATTTTAATAACATATTAATTAAATCAAACAAATTACAGCTAGCTTTAATTGTAAAGTGAAATACTTATTTGCTAATTGACTGAAAGTTAAAAATAAAAATAGAAGGGCAGTTTAATGATTTCACAGGCAGACAACGCTAACTAGGAAATTAGCGTAATTGAGTTAAGTGTCTCCTCTGATTACAGAATATTATGTTAATGAGGATTGGACTCTGCTGGCGTAGGTACAAAATTTGCTATGTTTTGTTTAATTAATTTTAATAACTACCGTCCATTTTTGCACGAAAATAAACCTTTAGTTACAATTGTTGCTCTGGATTTTAAACACACTTCAGCACTATTAAAACAAAGAGCAGGTATGATATTGTTGAAAAGCTTTTACTATTTTACTTTTTTAATTAAATTAAATAGGTGTATGTAGTAAAAATAGTTTTAATTAACAAAACAACAATAAAATAGCATTACCTATGTAGTTACCTAGTTATGTTCAATTAGAGAAGTTTCAATGGACAGACAGTCATTATCAGATCGACAAATCTCTAAGCTGTAAATTTCCCTCTCTAATTTTCATCTCTCCTATTTTAGACTTGCATTATTTTTACCTCCACTTATATGTATGTAAAAGCAATCTCTATTTACAGAGAGACACGAACTTAATTCACGACGGCTTCTCTAAATTTCCCTATACATATTGTAAAAATAACAGAAATCACCTAGAATGTGTTCCGGCTAGGCTATTTCTGTTATATTTTATCAAATTTATAAAACTAAAAACTCGGTAACATTCACAGATTTTATATTTTTATTGTGCATTCTACTGCAGGTTTGAAACACAAAATATCACGTGTTCAGAGCTGTGGGTACAGTTAGTTCTATTTTCTAAAGTGCAGTTGGTATTATTTTGAATAACTATACCTAAATTAAAATAACATGTATAAAGTTAATAAATAGCACCTCTGGCATGTTAGGCGACCAAGACTGTTTCATGTGTATCTTTTTCCGGCATTTCTTCTCAGCAGTGGTCGTTCCGAAATGCTAGTAGTTTGTAGCTTTGAGACATAATATAATTAGTTATCGACGTGAAAAAGAGCCTTCTTTGAAGGCCAAGTTTCAATAAAAAAAATTTGACTTTGACAAAAAACTGGCCAAGTGCGAGTTAAATTCGCGTGGAAAGCGTTCCGTAAAATGTCAATTCTTATTGGTTTTCCTATAATCTACAAGCAATAAAGTATATTTTGCATTTTTTTTTTTAATTTTAGGCTCAGTAGGTTCGGAGATCGGGACATAGTCAATTTTCTTCGTCTTCAATACATTATAAAACAGTAAAAATATTTTGTCAGTATATTTAGTATTTTTGACTGAAATGGATAGAGAGACACTTAAAAAGAATAATAAGAAGCAAAAAATTTTTTTTTTAATTTCTTGTCTGTCTGTCTTTCTGTCTGTCTGTCTGTCTGTATGTACGCGTTTCACGTAAAAACTACTGGACGGATTTGAATAAAACTTTTTTGTTGTATAGCTATTAAGCCTGGGCAATATACAGGCTATAATTGATTTTGAAAACTGGAACACCTGATGAAGAACCTTAACAAGAATAGCTAAACTATAAGAAATATGGAAATGGTACCTTTTGAAAAGTTTATAAATCTGACGAGCATTTTCTGTTGACGTATAAAAATCGAAGATTCCAGATTCATCTGATGAAGAATTTCCAAAGAGACCAGCTACACTATTACATATATGGAAATGGCAAGCCTTAGCAAAAGTCGTTCAACCTGATGAGCATTTTCTGCTGACGTGTAAATAGACAGGACACGGGATAGGACAAAAGAGGGACTCGGGGGTAGGAGTGGTGGTACACGGGAAATTGTAGATAACGAGCAGACGAAGATCGTTAATTGAATGAAATATCACTTTTTGATTCATTTTTACACCGCGACTGTACTACGAGTAGGTACCTATTATATTCCCGCGGGACACGGGATAACCAAATGGCTTAGAGAATTTTGAGTACTGGAGTTTAGAGTTACTACAGTTTGGAAACACAAAAACATTCTTTTTCAACTAAGCGAAACTCACGCGGGCGAAGTCGCGGGTAACAGCTAGTTCAGTGAATAAAATCAAAACTATTTATTTTACAATAATAACAAAAATATAATTGAGATCCTCATAACGAGTCCTTTTTTGTTATATGCAATACATATGCAGGCTTACCAAAACTTTTTTTTTAAATTCCTGATTTTGTTTCCCGAAAATTACCCTTATTTAAAAAAAATTTTCACTTGCACATCTGTGTGTTTGGGTCACAGAATAAGCCATCCTACCAAATTTAATCTGATTTGGACCAGTAAGATTCGGAGAAAATTGGCTGTGACAGAAGGACGGACAGACAGACGCACGAGTGATCCCTAAGCGGGTTTCCGTTTTATCGATTTTTTGTACGGAACCCTAAAAACAACAAATCAACAACAGCAAATAGAAAAGATTATCTTCAAATTGATAAATAGATTTTCTTGAATCATAGCTAAGAACTCTTGCAATAAAGTCAGTTCTTGCGTTTAGAAATTAGCCTCATAGGATAGGACTCTGAAAGTCCTAAACTTATTCACAAACTTAATCGAATCTAATTTCTGTTCGAAATAATTTTCAATTACGTACTTTGGTATGTATTGACGTACACTATTTTTTTGTGAGAGACAGTTATTTAGAACATATAAAAGACAGCGTAGTACATCGAAATACAATTCACGCCGTATATATAGTACATTATATCTCGATGGCGTAGTATAGCACTTCTTCATTTGCCGAAGCATTGGAAAATTCTATGTGAATGCCATAAATACACATGTATGTATAACGGGTCTCTATTGTTTCCCCTAATTATTAGTGGTGGTCTTTAATGTAGTTGGTGCACTTTTAACACTATTTAGGTACAAACACATAACTTGTTTCGTACATTATTACTATGAATTCTACATTTAGTTTAGCCTATTTTTGATGTTCGCCTAAGTTTTATCTGTAACCGTTGGTTATTTTACGAGTGCGTTTGCAGAATGATAGTCATTAGGCCTTGGTAAAAATAATTCTGATTATTTCTAATATGTCACAAATACCACTAATTCAATATTTCGTACAACCGGCAATTACATGAGTCTTCCAAAATTCCGTAACACACCTAATTTACATTTCTGTTATAATAATTCTGGATAACAATTATTACAAAGTATTTAAAATCTAATAGGGGGGACTAAAATTAAACATTGATGGATTTGTGTTTGATAAATGTCGAAGAAGTAAAAGAAAGTTACATTAGGCATGTGAACTAAAGCGTGCAGCATGCAAGCATACAGCATACAGCATGGAAAGCCTGCAGCCTGCAGGAGCACTAGCATGCCGTATATTTATTTACAAGCAACATGCTGTATATGCAGACATGCAAGTAAGCATGCAGCATGTACAGGCATGCAGCTTAAGCAAGCAAGCATGCGGCATGCAAGTATTTCTCAAGGGTCTAATTGCAAGACTCGCCTGTCCACCAGATGGATGGCAAATAGGCCCTTCGATTCGCGCGCTCGATAATTCGCCAGCCTGCACTCGACCTCGCTACGCTGAACTGGACGCGGCTCAACTTCCTCGCCAACACCCCTCGCTGGTAGTTCGGCCTCGTATACCGACCATTTCTATTCAGGACCTGTAATCGCGACTTCTGGTTCACGCGCGAAAAAGGGAATAACAATAACTTTGCGCACTCTCTAATGTAGGGCAAGGCAAACTTGAGCCACGTGGAGTCGGGGTGCTCGTCGGAAGTCGGATCTGTGTGACTTATCAAGATTTGTTTAGGAATTATTATTAGTAGTGCATAACAAGGATAACATTCTGAAAATGATTGACGACAGACTTAGAATGTTCTTATCTCCGGTACTGTTGTGATAGACATCACAGTACCCATGCCGGTGAAGAATAATAGCTACCTATACCTTAGTAATAATTAAATTTACTAATATTCAATTAGTTATAATTATAAGAAGTGATTATTACAGTAAGTAATAATTGTCTCAAACAAATTTATACGAGGATATCGTTACGTGTAAAAAATAAAAAGCCAAACGATTTTAGAACATCTAATAATAGAGACTCAAAAATTGCATCTAATAATTATTAGGCTAAATTATTATTGTGCAAAAACATCAATTAGGCGAGACAAAAATTGTGCATAACATGTTTAGGCCAATAAGGTTCGGCGAAGTGAAATTAGAGACAAAAATTTAAAAAATAACAGAAATCACCTAGAATGTGTTCCGGCTAGGCTATTTCTGTTATATTTTATCAAATTTATAAAACTAAAAACTCGGTAACATTCACAGATTTTATATTTTTATTGTGCATTCTACTGCAGGTTTGAAACACAAAATATCACGTGTTCAGAGCTGTGGGTACAGTTAGTTCTATTTTCTAAAGTGCAGTTGGTATTATTTTGAATAACTATACCTAAATTAAAATAACATGTATAAAGTTAATAAATAGCACCTCTGGCATGTTAGGTGACCCAAGACTGTTTTCATGTGTATCTTTTTTCTGGCATTTCTTCAGCAGCCTGGTCGTTCGAAATGCTAGTAGTTTTATTAGCTTTGAGACATAATATAATTAGTTTAATTATCGACGTGAAAGAGCCTTCTTTGAAGGCCAAAGTTTCAATAAAAAAATTGAAACAGACAAAAAAACTGGCCAAAGTGCGAGTTAAATTCATGATGGAAAGCGTTCCGTAAAATGTCAATTCTTATTGGTTTTCCATAAAATTCTACAAGCAATAAAGTATATTTTGCATTTTTTTTTTTTTAATTTTAGGCTCAGTAGGTTCGGAGATCGGGACATAGTCAATTTCTTCGTCTTTCAATACATTATAAAACAGTAAAAATATTTTTGTCTTTTCTATATTTAGTATTTTTGACTGGAAATGGATAGAGAGACACTTAAAAAGAATAAAAGCAAAAAAAATTTTTTTTAATTTCTTGTATGTCTGTCTTTCTGTCTGTCTGTATGTCTGTATGTACGCGTTTCACGTAAAAACTACTAGACGGATTTGAATAAAACTTTTTTGTTGTAATGGCTATTAAGCCTGGGCAATGTCATAGCAGGCTATAATTGATTTTGAAAACTGGAACACCTGATGAAGAGTACCTTAACAGAACAGCTAAACTATAAGAAATATGGAAATGGTACCTTTGCAAAAGTTTATAAATCTGACGAGCATTTTCTGTTGACGTATAAAAATCGAAGATTCCTGATCTTCGATTCATCTGATGAAGAATTCCAAGAGACCAGCTACACTATTACATATATGGAAATGGCGCCTTAGCAAAAGTCGTTCAACCTGATGAGCATTTTCTGCTGACGTGTAAATAGACAGGACACGGGATAGGACAAAGAGGACTCGGGGGTAGGAGTGGTGGTACACGGAAATATGTTAACAGGCAGACGAGCAGATCGAACGATCACATTGAATGAAATATCACTTTTGATTCATTTTTACACCGCGACTGTACTGCAGTGAGCATTTATTATATTCCTGGCGGGACACGGGATAACCAAATGGCTGAAAAACTAAATTTTGAGTACTGGAGTTTGGAAGGTTAATAGCAGTTTGGAACACAAAACACTTTTTCAACTAAGCGAAACTCACGCGGGCGAAGTCGCGGGTAACAGCTAGTTCATGAATAAAATCAAAACTATTTATTACAATAATAACAAAATATGAATCTGGTGAGATCCTCATAACGAGTCCTTATTTGTTATATGCAACACATATGCAGGCTTGCTTGCAAAACTTTTACTTTTTTTTAATTCGATTTGTTTCCCGAAAATTACCGTTATTTAAAAAAAGAAAAGAATTTTTTTTACTTTGCACATCTGTGTTTGGGTCACAAGAATAAGCCCATCTACCAAATTTAATCTGATTTGGACCAGTAAATTCGGAGAAAATTGGCTGGCTAGAAGGACGGACAGACAGACGCAACGGAGTGATCCTAAGGGTTTCCCCTTTTGTAAGCATCATTTTAATACGGAACCCCCTAAACAACAACACATCCAACAGCAAATAGAAAGATTATCTTCAAATTGATAAATAGATTTTTTCTTTGAATCATAAAGCTATGAACTCTTGCAAATAAAGTCCAGTTCTTGCGTTTAGAAAATTAACCTCATAGGATAGGACTCTCTGAAGT
Organism: Ephestia elutella; assembly: GCA_018467065.1. Classification (NCBI taxonomy): domain Eukaryota; kingdom Metazoa; phylum Arthropoda; class Insecta; order Lepidoptera; family Pyralidae; genus Ephestia; species Ephestia elutella. The sequence goes on along the minus strand of CM031568.1, from coordinate 13,250,259 downwards.
CCTAAACTTATTCTACAAACTTAATCGAATCTAATTTCTGTTCGAAATAATTCCAATTACGTACATTGGTATGTATTGGCTGACGTACACTATTTTTTTGTGAGAGACAGTTATTTAGAACGTATAAAAGACAGCGTAGTACATCGAAATACAACTACTACGTATATAGTACATTATATCTCGATGGCAGTAAGTATAACACTTTCATTTGCCAAAGCATTGAAAATTCGTGTGAATGCCATAAATACACATGTATGTATAACGGGTCTCTATTGTTTCCCCTAATTTTGTGGTCCTAATGTAGTTTGCGGTGCAATAAAACTTTTAGTACACATTGTTTCGTACATTATTATGAATTCTAATTTAGTTTAGCCTATTTTTTTGATTCGCCCTAAGTTTTTATCGCCGTATATTTACTTTCAAAATAAGTCATTAGGCCTAATAATTGATTATTTCTAATATTCACAAATACTAATTAATATTTCGTACAAAGCAATTAAGCACAAAATTGTAACACCTAATTATTTCTGTTATAATAATTTCTGATAATTATTACAAAGTATTTAAATCTAATAGGGGGGGGACTAAAATTAAACATTGATGGATTTGTGTTTGATAAATGTCGAGAAGTAAAAGAAAGTTACATTTAGGCATGTGAACTCCAAAGCGTGCAGCATGCAAGCAAGCATACAGCATGCAAGAAAGCCTGCAGCATGCAAGCAAGCATGCCGCATAGCAAGCAAGCATGCAGCATGCAAGTATGTCTGGGTGGCTCCACCAGAAGACTCGCTCCGTCGGCCCTTCGATTCATTCGTGCACTCGACCTCGCTACGCTCGAGAGGTCGCCGGCTCGCTTCGCTCGCCACCTCCCCCCCTCGCTGCGGTTCGGCCTCGTGCCCTCATTTATCTCAGGACCTCCTTCGCGAGCTTCTGGTTCCGCGCGAAGGAATAACACTCTAATATAGGGCAAACTTGGCCAGGCCACGTGGAGTCGGGGTGCCGCTCTAAGTCGGATCATGTGACTTATCAAGATTTTAATTTTTAGGAATTATTAGTAGTGCATTACTAACATCATTCTGAAAATGATTGACGACCAGACTGGACTGTTCTTATCTCCGGCACTGTTGTGATAGACATGTGTCACTATACCCTATGCCGGTGAGAAATAGCTAATACTTAGTAATAATTAAATTTACTAATATTCAATTAGTTATAATTATAAGAAGTGATTATTACAGTAAGTAATAATTGTCTCAAACAAATTTATACGAGGATATCGTTACGTGTAAAAAATAAAAAGCCAAACGATTTTAGAACATCTAATAATAGAGACTCAAAAATTGCATCTAATAATTATTAGGCTAAATTATTATTGTGCAAAAACATCAATTAGGCGAGACAAAAATTGTGCATAACATGTTTAGGCCAATAAGGTTCGGCGAAGTGAAATTAGAGACAAAAATTTTAAGCGAAACAAAGACCCATGCTTTATAACATCCTTTTTTAGTCGTAGTCTTTAAACTTTCGCGCTTTAAACACTATGTAGGTACTTACTACTATATACTACTTATTTAACTTTATAATGTTCATGCCAAGTACCGTTAATATCTAGTTATATACATGGAAAGACAGGTCAGAGGTCTAGTTGTCGTATAATTGTTTACAAGCATGCTGTATTCAGACACGCAGCGGAGGACGTCCGGCAAAATCTGCATAACAATGGTGTTCCATAGTTTCCCGCTCTCCAGATGGATGCTAATGCCCCCTCTATTCATAATTCATGTCTTAATGAACTGGACGAACTATAACACCCTTTGTCTAACCGACTATTTATATTCATAAACTGTAATCGGATTTGTCTAGGACGCAAATGTAAATGATTATAGTAGCGATGCTCTATGTGTAATTCGCAAATTTGTTTACGTACATTTTGAGATAACAAGGATACATTTGATTCTTAAATTTATTTGTATGTTTTAAGAATCAAACATATCCTAAAAATAATTAATACCTATACCTTAAGAATATCATAAAATTAGTAATGTTGTAAATAGGTATGTAACTAAAAAAATGTTTCCTAAAAAACTAGCTTACTTTAAAAAAAATAAAAATAGTGCTTTTAGTATGTTAACGTTTGAAAATAGAGAAAGCATTGGTTTTCAATAAAGAAATTCCCATATGAATTATGCATTTCGAGTCAAAATCAATTGATTACGGAGTAAGCGAAACTACGATAAAAATGGCGCGTGTTTTTCTTCGTACGCGGGCCACGCAGCCATAACACAATTCAGACCTTTCTACTAAAAAGTGGTTTATTGTGTTCTTAAATAAAGTTATTCAGTTTACCTCGGGCCTTATTGTGTGGGCCCATTGTAAGTGTCTGCGGGCCCAGGTGCGGCCCCTTATGTATTTCTACAATAACCTTATGAATGTCAAAAACACGTTACTTTTATTTACCTTTAGCAGTGAATGGCGTTGTTATGGCCGATGGATGGCTGAATTTGTGCAAGAATTTACGGTCGTCGTTTCAAGTTAATATTAGTTTATACCATTGTTAACGTTAATACTTAATATTAGGTAGGTATCAATATACCTACCTAATATTAAGTATTAACGTTTAGATAGGATTTTAATTTTAGGTACCAAAACATCAGTACTTAGTTCATATGTTATGAATTAGACTAGGTAGTTTTTATCTCTGTTATAAAAAGTAACATTATTTATTCACAATTTCTAAAACCGGATTTATGCTGCTGCTGGAAATCCAAATAATTTTGTATTCTTGATCTGGTAAAATATTCTCATAAAAAATTCGACGAGCAAACATAGTTCGTCTCCTCCTCTATTTTCAATGCAATAAAAATCTCAATTCCGAACTTTTGTGGACTTATTATTTAGAATATATTATGAGATCTGTGTTAGCAAGGAATTACTAGTTAATATAAAATAATATCCATTTGTTTGTTTACTGCTAAAAACAAGCTAAAATGTTAGCTTACAATGTTGATCATACATTCGGCTCCACTAAAACAAAGGCAGTGAGGACAGCAGAATTGCATTTCCCGACTAACGCTGCTTTGATCGATGCATCACTCGCAAAATAGCTTAAGCTCAGAATTGATCAGATTATTACGATTACTCAAGAAATTTTTTAGTGATTGAAAAGTTCAATCCATGGTCGAGTTAAATTTTTAACTAGTATTGAAAGTTAACTGGCAAAGTCGAAATTTTACATTATAGTCATTAATGTATCATTGCAGAATAGATTCAGTACAAACAATTAATTAGTAAGTAATAAACCGCGAAAAACTTATAACTTAATTATACAGTATGTAAAAGAACATTTATTACCTATGGCACAGTTCAATTCAAAAAGTTTGCAAAACACAGTCAGTGTTAGATGTTGGAGCTCTTTGCTCCACCTATGCAATTCTTAAAGGGGTTGTTGCACAAATGTATGGGGAGCCGGCTATATCATAAGCACCTATCTAAACTTTTCATTTTTGGGTCAGTATCAATGCCTTATAAGTAAATCCGATAAATTCGTAGCCTTTCTATGGTAAATTTAGTCAACAAAATCGTAATGAAGGTTATGCGAGTTCCGCCAAAATAGCCGACACCCGTTATAATTTGACGTTGACGTGACGCGCTTCATTTGACAGTTTCGATTTCCGGTACGTTCAAAAATGTACTTTTATTACATACGTGCCCGCGGGAAAGAATTGTTTATTTTATTTATTATTCATCTTTTTATGTGGAATACACATATGTTTTTGTGATATTGCATGTAACATGTGTTTGGAACATTTACTTTAATTAATTTTCTAAAATATAATGAAAATATCGAGCATTGTATCTGATTTTCTGTATCATAATTTCTGAACATACGTACGGGCGCCATGTCAGTATCGCCATTACACGATATTAAGAGATATTAAATGTATTTTGGTACCATAACAAGATAACGAAAAATCAAATATATGATGGTCTTAATCGGTTTTTTATATTATTTCTGATTTTTGGGGAACTGCTCATGATATAGCCTGCTATACAACATGCCCTTTTTGCCTTTAATTTATTAACGAACAACAAACAGTTACAAAATAGGTTATGATAGTAAGGCATATCTCAAACATAACTTTGTAACCAACCACGTCATTCACAAATACAACTCTTCAGCTTTGACTCTACTGCGTTTTGGAGAGTCATTTTCTGTGCTGTCAGTAATTGTAACAGTATTCCCCAGCGCGCCGAATACCAATATAACACCGCGTACTTTAATGAGAGATCAATTAAGTACGTACAAGTTTAAAAGCGTAATTATCTGATGTCATGGTCCGCAGACCGCACCATGCATTTGCCTAATTGAGCAGATTTTGCACAAACTTTATTAAACACATCTTTGTTATTGCTACAATAGGCTGGTCGATATTGATTTTATTGAAGAGTGAAGCTAATATTATGAATTTGCCATTGCTTTTGATATCAAAGCGCAGTGTTTCAAAGTTTTCGTTCAGTGCCCGTGGTTCAACTGTCAGGTTCACTTTGTGTGTTTGCCAATCTTTTATATACTGCCCATTTTTTGTCATTTTATTTTTGGAATTATCCAATGGTATAAAAAATATAAAAGCAAAAATATACTGTTAGCCATGAAGTGTGTGCGTGTGTGTGCGCGACTCATATTACTTAAGGGACTCTATACCATAAGCTATGGACTTCAGTCGTCATCGGTTCTCTGTAGCGTGCAAGACGTTTCTGTGTATTATATTTAATTATACGGAGTTGTTGGAACATTTTGTGTCTCTTATTATTTTCGCTATTAATACGGAACAAAATATACGTGAATAAAACCATGATCTGACGATTCCTTTATATTTTTCAGAAAAGCTTTTCAGTGAAGCAAACAACTTTGATACTTTTACTTTGGTTCATGATTGATATGTTGACGAATACGTAGTTACATGACATGTGTATAAAAAAAATAGAAAACTTTAGATAATTTTCTTTTGATTAATTCCTTTACTTCTAATAATATAAGGAAGAGCTTTCCCTAAACTTTGAGCTTAAAATTCAAATTTGTATTAGCTTATTGAAATAAAACCAAAAACTATCATCAGCACGTTCAGTTTTTCATGTAACGTTTAAGTTTTCTTTTTAAAAATTCACATTTTGAATAGCTTGTTAAATTTCACTAACCCACTACAGTTTAGCTCTAAAACAAAAACTGAAACCCTTTGTGCATCGCTGGCGCGGCGCGGCGGCGGGCGGCGTGCAGCGTCATGTCGCGACGTACCTCACTCATAGCATCACTTGGAAAAAATCCATGCACTTAGCACTGAAATAAGCGAGGCTTTCGACCGCATTCACTTTTAGCGATGTAGTTTTTCTCCTTTTACGCCCTCCACACCCATTCTTCCATTCCCCATCTCTTTCCCCACCTCTCTTCAGCTCGCTTTAACGTTCGTGACACAAAGCAATATGTGAGTTAACTTCAGTGTAACGGTTCTTGTTTGAGTTGCGATTTAATGCCTCCTTAAACTGAGATGGTTTACCGGTTAACCCGCCTGAAAAGGATAAAAGTATTGGCATTTATTTACTTTTTGGATCTGCGCGGCCAATAAAAACTTTGAGCCTTTGAAGACATAGAGCAACACGGTCCGCGTGCGGAAGTCCTTGTTGCTCGAAGTTTGAAGATAATCGCACATTTTTACACAAATGAAATGGAAATTTAATGTATGTAGATTGATGAACGTTTATTAGAAATTCTTCTTTTATATACCTAACACATTTTTTTTTTATTAAAGATGGGTTTGCTCTTGACCACAATCTTATACTAATATTATACTGTTTCAATTTTTCTATATATTTATTCTTTTTCTTTAAATCTTATAACCTAAGATTTTAAATCTTTTTTTGCTGACTTTTTCTTTAAAAACCGATTCACTGTATAATTTAACAAAGTATCTGTTCAATTTTTTATGTTGGTGTGTAGATCAATTAGCTATTTCATATTAAAAATGTATGTATATCAAATCTCATGAAATCTTTATAAGAACAGATAAACAACATTTATTTAAATGTTAAGTTTATTTAAACTTCTTACTTTTAACTTTGAAACTCATAATTCGTTATTGAAACGCCAACCATTTAATTAATTAAATGGAACGTAAGTATCAATGTACATTCAGGGTTAATATTGATGATATATTCGACCCGAGCCGACCCTTCGAGCCGGGTTCCGTCCATCTGGAAACAATTTTGTAGGAAAAGTGGTCAGATTAAGAGCTAATCTATATTTACCAATGAAACAAGCATCAGGGGCCGCCGCAAGTTGTCCAATTTACATGACGAAGGTGGCGATATCGCAAAAGAAAGTTTCAGACAACTTTTATCAGATCCCGGCCCACTGCGGCTGATGAGTTGGCACCGAACTTTATTTACTGAAAACGGTCCCATTCAATGGAGAAGGAATTAGCTTTTCATATAAGTAAAAGATACTTTAAATTATGTTTATGTAATGGGCTGGGGTTTATAAATATTTGGGAATTTTCTTTAGTGATAAGAAATCCACAATAGTCAAGTTTCAATTAATTGTTCCAAGGTAAGTTCTATAGGTACCTAAGCATCTGTTCTGAAATACGTGAATTTTACCGATAGCAACTGTAAACGAAATATCAAGTTTCAAAGTCTATCTAACTTATAAGTAATAAATCTACCCTTCCAATACACTCAAGAATCCCTCATTTTTGAGCAACCGGGCAAAAATACAAAGCGCACTTAAAAATATTGCGGAGAAAAATGAGATTACATATTCAAATGAAATAGCTCCCGGCCTGAGATAGGTGAAAAATCCATAGAAGCCTCTGCCGAGCGGCGTACATACTTGAATAAAGAATCCTACTCCACATTATGTGAGCCACAGGCAAGTTGCTTTCGAGAACTGGTTCCGAGGGACTAGGATTAGGCAGTTCCCATAGCCGAGTACGTATTACACGAAGAGATTTAAACTGAATTAACCGTTCGATCGGAAAATTGGAATGCCACACAGATAATTACCTGACACTCACAGAAAAGGAAGTCACTGAGGAGATTCAAATAAGCGTGGGTGAAGGACCAAGCGAGGCGGAGGCGGTATCGGTCGGTGAGACTAACACAAAAATAACGATTCTATCTATCTAAGAGTCAAACCGACAACAGTGATTTGTATCAGTTTGGTAAATCTTTATATTGGTTAATTTTAACAGTAGGTACTTGTTGTCTATGTTCTTCCAGTCCCTGTATAATATTAACCGAAAGTGCTTAACGCTTGCCCTGAACCATGCCCGCATGAATGGTAGCTGACGTCACTCGTCATCTCTGGTCGTGACGTCACCAACAGCGGAGCGGAACAGATTACAGCATTCAATACATTTAAAACCAACGGTGCGCTCCAATTCGATTGAGACTTTGTCGATTTCAGATGCAACATGAACAGAGTTAATAAGCGTGTTATGTTTGGTTTGTTTCCTGATTTACTTGTTGTTATATTTAAGTGTTCAATATTTTAGGGCTTTTATTACTTAAAACAATTTAAAATACGATTGCAAATTATTTACATCAATTAGTTGGACTACGTACATAAAGAAGCGATAATGCAATGTTTCTTTTTCTTCGAAATTATACGTACTGGTTTATAGAAATCATAGAATTTTTCAAGAAAATTCTATTCATAGACATTGGAACAAAGAAACGCATTACGCATTGCATGCACGAGCATTTAAATGGCAATACAAAAAACCAGTTTGGACGTAACCACAGTCAATTCAACACATAAACTTCAAGTGTTTCCACATTTTACCATATACATTCACCCAAACATTGTTCCAATACGCAAAAATTCCAATTCTTACGAGGTACAAGAAAAGATTTGATGCTAGCGCAACTCTAAATGTAAATTATAGTTAAAAGTGGCCACTTTGTCATGCTTATAGTTAATTGGGTCGTTATAAGTGTCACTGTATTCCCGAACAAAATAAGGCGCACTTATTTACGGAAAAGCAATATAATAAGCATTTTTCAAACGAAGCGACGTCTCAGGTGTTGGCCCACAACTGAATATTGAAACGAGTGTGATCAGAATCGAGATGCAGTTTTATTGTCACCCGCCCGAGTAAAGCTATGAAATTTTATTGCTTTCTTTGAATTTTCCTAGAGTATTCCCCACATTTTACAAGGTACTTGTTGTCGGTTCAAAAATTGTATGGGTGATGTTTGTGTCTGAATATGTATAAAATCTTTGGAGACTACTCCGAAGATTTTATACATATTTTCAGTGGAAATAGGCGACATGGACAAGAAACAAAAGATGTACGTACAAGGCAAACATAGTACGAAAAGATTGAGGCAGTGATTATTTAACTACATTAATACTGATAAGTTAACAAAGTTTCTGTTGCTCTATTTGCATTTTTGTGAGCATACTGTTTTTCTGAGGGATTTTTGCCAATATGACTGGTAAAACAAAGCCAGGACTAGTAGATTCATTTCATGCCTATGGGTTATACTATCGGTGTTGGCATATGTATACGAGGACTATCCAAAAGTTTCCGCATTGAGATGATGATGATACTTTGTTCATTGCAGAATATTTCGAATTTTAAGCCGTTATGATTATTTAAACCCATATATTAGTTAATTATTTCGATCCGCGTCACTGGCGTCAAATCACGTCTGAATTCGGCAGCCTTGCATAATACACGATTTGTGGAGTGAACCCGCAAACGCGAGGAAATGAGCGCTGTATCTTAGGATTCACACGCGGATGGGCTGAGCTGCAGATTGTCACGAAATGTGCCGTCACTAATGTAGCTAATGTGCTATAAAAGGGGCGCTATTGCTTTATCTGGATCACGCCCGTGTCGCGCACATTAATTTATGGCTTCTGTATTATTCGTGGCTAGGAAATGACGTGGTATAGATATGAACAATTTCTTTTCTTAGACATCAGTGAAACTAATTTTTCTTCGCCACTGCATTGGATTTAATTTACGAGTAAGTCATCATAACCATGCTTGGGTTGGTTGGTTGGTGATGGCGTATTCTATAGAATACGTATCGCTCTTGTTCCTTGATCATCTTAGATGGTGAGACTTGTATACTTAATCGATTCTTAATACACTACCAATCGGTTACTAATGGGATAGCTCTGAAACTGTAGAGTATATTAGTGTTGTTTCAGTAAAGTTTAGCAAAATTATAACCAGTAGCTAGCAGCAATAATTCCTCGCTAGAATTTCATAAAGTGTTACCTATAATGTGTGCCATATATCAATTACATAATCTTTGTCCAGCGAGCCGCATGACGGCCATACATCAATCAGCTGTTGTGACGGCGCTCGCAATCAAATAAAATTTAACTCAAAAGCACCCGTTAGCGCTCTCCCATATAAGCCGTTTATTGGATACAGGCCCTCATCCACTTTCATTTCAGTACCATCGATTTTACTCCGTGATAAGTACCTGCCTTGTTTATGTATGATATTTCTCATTTGTCCATAAATTGCAGACCACATGACGGACTAGGTTGCATGAGTACTGAAGTGTAAATGGTATCAAAGAATATCCTAACTAATATTATAAGTGTGAAAGTGAGTTTGTTTATTTGTTTGTTACCTCTTCACGCTTTACCTTCTATACAATTTTCCTGAAATTTCGCACACACATATCCCGTGAAAAGGCACGGTTCCCGTGGGAAATTCACGCGGGCGATACCACGGGCGAAAGCTAGTACCTAATAAATCAGCACGGAGTTTAACCATTCGTCTTCTTTTTCCTGTCCATTTTCTATTCTAAATGAAGTTTAACTTTCAGGTGGATTTAAAATTAAGGTATCTGTATGGTTTCCGGTGATGCTGTTTGAAACAATATTGAGTGCCGCGGGCGAGGATCACGGACATCGTTCTAATCAAGGGCTTCGCCTAACTACCATGATTGTTAACTTTACTTCTCGCATATGTAAGGTTCCTGTTACGTTTTGATGATACAAAAAGTTTCATAGCAGGAAAATAAATATAATTATTTGCGACTTGTAGTGATGTAAAATAATGTCATGTGTCGTATTTTTTTTTTATTGCATACAAAAAATTATGATTTCATCAAATCTACAGTAGTTTTGTAGTTGCTTTTTTCATGTCAAATTAACATCCATTTAACATTACGTAGATATCACAATATGATTTTCATACGATCTGAGAAAATAAAACTAATCTAAAAAACGTACTTAAACCGAAACTTATAGTGGGGCCTAATATCTAAAACGCTGCACTTAAAGTAATGGTTTCTAAACTGAAGCCGCAATTCCAGCGGTCCAATTCCTGAACGGATTAAAAATTCATGCGATCAAATGTCCGGGTGGTCCGGTCAGTATTACCCGGACGGGAACGCAGTCGATTTCAGATCTATTCACTGGTTATGCCAAATGTAGATGAATGCGTTTTCGCTTGTATATTTTATTTAGCTTTAATTCATTTGCATTTTGATTGTATTAATTCTTATTTAACGCGTTTATACTCGTAGTAAGGAAACAAATAAATCTTACTTGCATTATAAATGCGAAAATTTGGATGTGTGTGTTTTTTATCACCATAATTATATATTTTTTGCTGTATATCAATGCGGACTCCTCCGTTTCGCTTGCGGAAATCATTGATAGATTTCAATGAAATTCATTATCTGTCCATTTTAGAATGTTAAGTACTACTAGTAAAGAAAGGAATATTCATAAAGATTTTACAGGTGAACATATATGGAAAGGAAATAATATTTGAAAAAAAAATCTTCATCGTCAAGCAAATATTTATGATTAAACTGACTCTTTGTATAGATTTTCGTCTAATATGTATACATTTTCAAGTTTCTTGGTGGTGAAAAAAATTGTGTAATATCCTATGCTTTTTGATACAGTTTGTCATTCTGTTTTACCTGTGGCACGTACCTACCTAAATCGTTTGTGTATCTTTGTAGATGGAAGGCAGAAATGAAGTTTCCCAGGATGAAGGAGAGACTAGCTGCCGCCTAAGTGTTTCGCAAGGGTTGAAACGCAACATTTTAATCCGAGGACAAAAATATTTAACGAATAAATTACAAGAATACATTTTGGTTCGTTATACACTATATACACACATACATACGGTCACATCTTTATCCCTTAATTTAGATACTATAATCAATTTACCCTTGGGATATTTGTTACAGACTTTTGCCTTGAACGAATCGGGTGGACACTGAAAATATCAAAAGTCATGTTATGTTACAAGGCATAAATTAACTAATTTACTTATTATTGCTTACAAATAAATATACTCAAGAAATTATTCTATATTAAAATCACACTTAGTTGCACTTTAGAAAAATAAAGAAAAAGTACTTCTTAACTTTTCTTTTTTCACATCAAAATTCTATTTATTTATCATTCCGAA
>CM031568.1:13197629-13238703 GCA_018467065.1 Ephestia elutella | reverse complement strand
GATACTGTTCTGTTCTGTTCTGTTCTGTGCCCTCCCAGCCAGTGGTTAAACTGCAAGAGTTTAGGGCTGGGTCCACCTCCGAGGGGTGCACTTTCTACGAGAGAGCTGAGCCTGGACGTTATGTACATTCTCGTTCTCGTGCCGTGGAGGAGTGCTCCCACTCAGACGTGAATCCTAATCCCCAGCTCGAGAAACCAGTTGGGCACGTAGACGAGATTGGGAATGTGGGGCGGGGCAGCCAGGATAGGAGTGATGGGATGTTTTTAGAACCGACCGAATTCCAGCATCAAATCAGTATGGGGAAGATAGATACTATACTTGGTGTGTAATATATATATGGAAGGGAAATAGGCTGCGATGATGTTATGTGTGTCCAAGTCTTCATGTTGTTGTTCCCCTGGTTGAAGGCCGAGCCGCATGCAGAACTCGCTGATGTCCTCGCGCCGATGCGAGGCCGAAGGCCGAGCTAATGATGTCATCGCTTATGTCCACGCCGCGCCGATGCGAGGCCGAAGGCCGAGCTAATGATGTCATCGCTTATGTCCACGCCGCGCCGATGCGAGGCCGAAGGCCGAGCTAATGATGTCATCGCTTATGTCCACGCCGCGCCGATGCGAGGCCGAAGGCCGAGCTAATGATGTCATCGCTTATGTCCACGCCGCGCCGATGCGAGGCCGAAGGCCGAGCTAATGATGTCATCGCTTATGTCCACGCCGCGCCGATGCGAGGCCGAAGGCCGAGCTAATGATGTCATCGCTTATGTCCGCGCCGCGCCGATGCGAGGCCGAAGGCCGAGCTAATGATGTCATCGCTTATGTCCACGCCGCGCCGATGCGAGGCCGAAGGCCGAGCTAATGATGTCATCGCTTATGTCCGCGCCGCGCCGATGCGAGGCCGAAGGCCGAGCTAATGATGTCATCGCTTATGTCCACGCCGCGCCGATGCGAGGCCGAAGGCCGAGCTAATGATGTCATCGCTTATGTCCACGCCGCGCCGATGCGAGGCCGAAGGCCGAGCTAATGATGTCATCGCTTATGTCCGCGCCGCGCCGATGCGAGGCCGAAGGCCGAGCTAATGATGTCATCGCTTATGTCCACGCCGCGCCGATGCGAGGCCGAAGGCCGAGCTAATGATGTCATCGCTTATGTCCGCGCCGCGCCGATGCGAGGCCGAAGGCCGAGCTAATGATGTCATCGCTTATGTCCACGGCGCCGATGCGAGGCCACGGCCGAGCTAATTCTCCGATGTCATCGCTTATGTCCGCGCCGCGCCGATGCGAGGCCGAACGGCGCGGCGCAGCCCCTTACGGCGCGGCGCAGCTCCTCTCACGGCGCGACGCAGCTCCTCCCACGGCGCGACGCAGCCCCTCCCACGGCGCGGCGCAGCCTCTCACACGGCGCGGCGCAGCTCCTCTCACGGCGCGGCGCAGCCCCCTCATGGCGCGGCGCAGCTCCTCTCACGGCGCGACGCAGCTCCTCCCACGGCGCGACGCAGCCCCTCCCACGGCGCGGCGCAGCTTCTCTCACGGCGCGGCGCAGCCCCCCTCACGGCGCGGCGCAGCTCCTCTCACGGCGCGACGCAGCTCCTCCCACGGCGCGACGCAGCCCCTCCCACGGCGCGGCGCAGCTTCTCTCACGGCGCGACGCAGCCCCCCGCACGGTGCGGCGCAGCTCCTCTCACGGCGCGACGCAGCTCCTCCCACGGCGCGACGCAGCCCCTCCACGGCGCGGCGCAGCTTCTCTCACGGCGCGGCGCAGCCCCCTCACGGCGCGACGCAGCTCCTCCCACGGCGCGACGCAGCCCCTCCCACGCCGCGGCGCAGCTTCTCTCACGGCGCGGCGCAGCCCCCCTTATGGCGCGGCGCAGCTCCTCTCACGGCGCGACGCAGCTCCTCCCACGGCGCGACGCAGCCCCTCCCACGGCGCGGCGCAGCTTCTCTCACGGCGCGGCGCAGCCCCTCACGGCGCGGCTCCGTTACTGGCATGGCTCTGCTACTAGCACCGCGTAGCTCTACGCCTAGCACGGCGTAACTCTGCACTCTGAACGGCGCGGCTCTGCGCCCCGCACGCCGCAGCTCCGCACCATGCATGGCGCAGCTCTGCACCCTGCACGGCGCGGCTCTGAACTTGCCGTTTTCGAGGAACCGCTGCAAAAGGTTTAAATCCCAGCACAATGAAAGCCACAAACACAAATTTCAAATATGATATGCCTAAACGTATACGTAACAAAGTGCGAGTATATAATTTTCATTTGAAAAGTCCAATCAAATATGGTATGCTTCTAAAATGTAATTAACAATTCTACCCAATTGCACAAATAAACAACAGTAAATTAAAGAATCACAGACAAACATTTGATGTGCAAAGCTGCACAATCAGGCACTTAGTACATAATCCCCTCCTAATAATCTCTCCTGATCTTTTGGCTAAATTGAAGTTAAACGCACTGATTGCGCCGGTCTTCTTCTCTTAGGGTTACCGAAGAGACTTAGAAGTAAAACTCCTTGAATACTGCTGCTATTTCGTTTATTTTCTTTAAATTTAGAAAATACAGAATAAATGATGTCGACAGTACGGAAATTCACAACGCCATGACGAACGCCCGCGCCGCCAGGACGCCGCGCGATGTCACATCGAAAGCCGCCTTTGCTCCTAAAAATCTGTTACATTTAATACCTCGTTGCCTATGCCTGATATGCAATGGTACGAATTGATTTTTCTAGGCAACCCAATTTTCCTTTGAGCGCTTTCACTAATGAATGAAGACTGGCTTCCAGAGTCCAACAAAGCTTTTAAGGTGTAAATATTGTTATTATTCTTTACCTCAACTAACGCTGAAGTGAGAAGAATTTGACCAGAAGATGTAGTAGACATGGACACGGAAGAAGCAGTGCTAGTTGTCGTGCAATCAGCGCTGGGAGTGCTAGAACCAGGTAAGTTGGTATCATTTGTGTCAATATTATTATTTGTAACCATGTTCGACTGGGCAGACGGAGACGGTAATGAATTTTGTTTATGTAGCAAAGTGTTATGTTTTCTGTGACCAATTCGACAACCACCCAGTCTGCATTGAAAGTGTTGATGACCACAACGAAAACAATTACTACATAATTTCAGAGAGGTAAGTTTAGAGATTCTTTCTGTTATAGGCATAGCTTTAAATACAGAACTTTCGTATAACATATGTTGTTGTTTACAGATTGGACACTGCTTATGAGGCGACGACGAATCGACCGATGCACTATGAAAAGTTTTAGTATTTTTTACATTGGGAAGACTATGCCGTTTTTCATTAGTTATTTTGCTAGCATTTAACGTTTCCAGAATAGTAGCACGTTGTCGGGGAAATGAATAAAATTCCTCTAAGGTAGGGGAATCCATGCTACTCCTAAATTCCTCCCGCTTTCTAGTAGTAACACTGCCCAATTTCTTCGATGCCATATATATGATGAGCGTGTCCCACTTATCAGTAGGCTCGCCTAAAGAATTCAAGGCATTTAAATTTTTAGATAAAGTGTCAATCAAATGACGAATACCACTGTTTGATTCTTTATTCAGTGGTTGAATTGAAAATGAACATTTGATATGTTCATTAATTAAAATACGTTTGTTGTCGTAACGATCACGGAGCAAATTCCATGCAATTATGTAATTGTCTGCTGACATTGTAACGGAACCTATGACAGAACTAGCTGGCCCTTCTAAATACGATTTAAGGTAATGAAACTTGTTAATATTGTTTACGGTTTCGTTCTCATGTATTAATGACTCTGACTGATCTGAGGATCACCGTTGAATGGATTGATTTTAATGTAAGGCAATTTCACATTCGTACATTTAGAAGTGTTAGACGAAGCCTCCACTTTATCTTGATTTTCGAAACATTCTAACAATGATTGAGCCCGTGCAATTAAATTAAAGAATGCGTTTTCAGTAGTTTCGCGCTCCATCATTTGTTTATTATCATTGTCTTCGTCTAACACTTCTATCTGCGACTGAATGTCCTCAAAGCTGCACGAAAGGTCACGCATTTTATTGTAACGCAAACGAAGTTCGTTTATTTTAACTGCATCTGTTTCTTTGCATTCCAACAAAGGTGATAAATACCGTTCAAATAACGTTAATCGTGACCTAATGTGGCCTCTCTGTTTAATAAGATCCCTTAAATCACTCATTTTGTCGACGAAAAACGCAACTTCAATCAATTCAATAAAATAAGCGAAAGTAGTTGAATCAGAAATAAAGTAAACAGGTACGTTACGTGCGCGATGATAACAAACTGGTTTTGTAGCCAAGTAGCCGGCCGTTCGGCGTCAGCTGCCCGCTGCTGCCTTATCACAGGAAAGCAGATTCTCCGCGAACTTTAGCAGTCTAGGTTTCCGACTGCTGTATGCACCTGGAATATTCGGCAGGTAATGTAAGGACTACGTTCAAAAATGGAGCTAAAAGTTGAGGACACTAATAATTGCAAAT
Organism: Ephestia elutella; assembly: GCA_018467065.1. NCBI lineage: Eukaryota > Metazoa > Arthropoda > Insecta > Lepidoptera > Pyralidae > Ephestia > Ephestia elutella. The sequence goes on along the minus strand of CM031568.1, from coordinate 13,234,231 downwards.
CATTGCCAAACAAAAGATTGATAAATTTGGTTGAAGAATAAGGAAATGTTGATTTCTACTATTGATTTCGTTACAACTACGTTTAATAAACACTTAATCACTGTTATTAGTAGAAAATATTTAGTGATTAACGTGAATTTTACGAAAAACGTTGAATTTTATTATTTTTATTTTTTATATGAGGGTTGTCTTACTTTTGTATGCACAAAATTGAATAACTTTATTCACACAAATTAAAGCAAGTATAATTAGCAAGTTGTTTTTCTACATTCTCACCATTCTGTGATGTCCCTCAATACATAAAATATCTTCTCCAATCAAACCGCCTGAACAAAATTTTACCACTACCAATATAATTATAAAATTACAAATATAATAAATTTGTCTAGCAAAAACTATAAAGTTACATATCGATCCCACTTCTGAATTTGTTGGATAACCAATAACATTGTAGATAAAAGTATAAGGCGTGTCTTAACTGATTTGCCTAGAAGTACACTATTCCCTTACTTCTCTGTATAGTAGAGGCTAATATAATAAATCTAAATGATTGTTTAAACTGGGATTAGTTACAAATTCGTGATAATTATTAGGATATTGTTCTTAATACTTATATTTAATTAAACAACAACGCACACTTACATTAACAATGTTTACTTTCCATCACCTCACCGTAAAAAACAAAAGACGGACGGACTGGTCGACGACCTTGTTAAAATTCGCGGGAAGATTAACCAGCCAGTGCAGTGTCAATGTGACAGCGCACAGATAATAAACCTTATGCGATCAGTCCGTAAATTGATAAATACAAATAATAATTAATAGTATGTAATTTTAATCTACGTATTTGTATTGAGAAGGTTTCTAACACTACAATCACGATTTTTGTCCCAGTATTATTTGCTGCCCTTAGACTTCCATATAAAATTATATAGAGTTTCACAGACCCGATATGAAATGGGAGGGGCAAACAAACTATACGGAATTGCTCGTAAACAAAAAATATACAATCGAGATCACTGTTCACAATCAATGAATAAGACTTTTGAGATTAATTAAGAATTAATTATTATATATATATATATGTATATATATATATTTTTTTTTATACTTAAGTATTTATTTTAGTGTATGTATTTTATTATTTATGCAATATATAGTCAATTAAAGGTTTATCCAAGTTTACTCATTTGCATCCATTAATGTTCTCTGAATGACCCCAAGGTAGACAGGCAGAAAATGCCTCCGCGTGAAGTCCGCTCATTGTACTTTTACATTTATACCTTGCGCAATAAAGCTTAAATAAATAAATAAGTCCACATCTACCTGTGAATAAAGGTTCACCGGTCTATAATAAGGCTTCCAGTCATAATAGTGGATTTTACAACAGGCGCACAAAACGAACCATTTTGTGGACGAGTTTCGCTCCTCACCCCGACTCGCGCGAAAAACAAGAACTGCTTTTACATCATACGATATTGATATAAGGCTTGGGCCGCAAACCCATACAGCCCACCACCAAATCAATTTTGCAATTATAGTTTTCTTAAATAATTAAATTGTTTTAATACTATTTATGTCATAAAAACACCGAAGGCAAATTAGAGCAGGTATTACAAAACAACAAACACTGTCCATGAACTTCCCACCGTGTTCGGCTGCATGGCTCACCCTCCCCGCCTCAACATATATACATTTATGAGTAGATACATTAATGCCCTTGTGCACAGAGTTCGATTTTGTGCAGCCTATCCCCTGCACAAACAGGCACCTTCAGAGCATGAGCAGTGAAAAATGTATTTTCAACGTCATAAATGTCAATATGTTTTAAATCTGGTTAATTAACTAACCAGCACCACGCACGAATATACATATTTCCCGACTGTAGAGTTTAAAAATGTTAAACTGCTTATGTCACCCCCACAAAAATGAGGACATGGTTCACTACAGCAATACACGAACCGTAGGTATATAAAAGTCACCATTGCTGGGTTCTCGTTTTTGTACAGGATTTTTAAAGTATAAAAATTACTCATCTCATCATAAAATACACTTCTGGTAGTTATTTATTAGTGTGTGAACAAACATCCGGGCGAGGACGTTCCTTATATAAAGCTCCAATTAGTGTGCAAGTTTATGCCTGTGCCTTTCCTTACACAATTAACAATTTCTATAAACTAAATTTAATTTTACCGACAATTAATTGCATGCACGGTAGCCCTGGTCAGACAGCTGATCTGTTAACACTACAATAAACTCACTAACAAGCATCACTTGCACAGCATGCACAACTTTAATCAAAATTAGCCTCGGATTAGCTATTTCCTCCTGACACAAACCAAACAAAACAAAGGTCCCTAAACGCATTGGGTACACTTAAAACCAACCTCCCATATCCTATGAAAAACGACACGATAATTACATCATATTAGGTAATCTTTAAAAATATTCTCACGGGAATCTGGCGCCTTCTACGAAAAGGGCCATCAATAAACGCAATGAATGAGAATACCATTTACTAAACCCGGAAAATATAACAAAGACAAAACTGCAGCTGCAAGCCATAAAACCCAAAACCATTAAAACTGCAAAAAAAAAAAAAAACACTTATCCTAAAAGTAAAACAAAAGCAGCAAAGGCGTGTTACATTCTCTCAACAAGCAATACTTAGAAAGGGCGCACAAAAACTAAAGCGATGGCCAGGGGCATAAGAGTCAACATCACATAACCAAAAGGCGATGGTAACTACTTTTACCGAGAATTGCAAACCAAATTAACAATCTATTTGGCATATCGTTTGATTTACAAAGGGGCATTAATTTACTAATCGCAAAAAAGCAGACGTCTACATTTACCTATTACTCGAAAGAGTCACTCGAGAGTAAAGAATTGACAAAGTATAAAGAAGAAATCAGAGATAGAAATGTTGTTTCCCAATTTGTTGACCGTTTTTTATTGAGAGTTAGTGACAAAAAAGTCACAAGACGCACCCTTATCAGCATTACAGATAACTAAAATAATTGAAAACACATAAGATAGAAAATAAGATACCTAAGTATGTACTTCTTAGATTTATCAATCTCGAAAATAACAACAAAATTCTTAGTAAATACATACATCGCATCTTTTTACAATGTTTATCATCCTATTGTCTTCTCTCAGGATCATAAATTTATTATACTCTTTATCTTAAGTATGACTGGACACAATACATCAATAATAAAAATAAAGACTGACTGGCCGCACTGGCAAAATAAGAAAATTAGTACTAGTTTTAAAAATGTGAAAGAAGATGATGCAATATTTAATGTCGTAGTTCAGTTCTGTGATTAAAGATCAAATTGTATTTTTATGATACATAGTTCAATTGACATGTTAAGTTAAATAATAAGTTCAGAGTAAAGTGAAACCAGTTCTTTGTGTAATAACAGTGCATTATAGTTCAACAGCTACAGTTTGATTTCTTCGATGAATTGCAGGAGAAAAAACCCACTATAATATTATAGAGAGACAAAACTAGATATCTGAAAAGAACTACAAAACTAAAACAGGAGAAAGGAAGGAAGAAAAACCACGGGCTAAAGAATAAAATGAAATTAATTAAACAAAGAAACAAGCTAACCACACTCAAGGTAGATCTTGCATATCCTACACCTAGCCTTTTTTACCCGGTAGTGAAAGACAAACCTAAATATTCACAATCGACCATCAAATCAGTCAATGGATTTCTAAGAAAACAACTTTAAGTAGCTGTCATTCGTTCGAAGTAACTAATTACACTATAGGCCATATGATAACTTGACAAGTTTTGAGTATCCCTCCATAGATAACAAGATGCACAGATAGAAGTTTTAGGCAGATAAAATTAACCGTCAAGCCGCCGAGTGAAATAAACATTTTGAATAGAACTTCCCAAATAAGAAAAAACTCCAACTCCCCAGATTACTAACCGACGCTGCAATGCAAGCATTGATGTCACCGAGAATTGGCTACCTCGACAGCCTCGCATCCAATTAACAGAATTAACTCATATTGTCTTAATTTGTAATCCAAAACACACAGTGTCGTCAGCGAGAACTACATACTTCTACTGCAACGAAATCAAATAAGAAGAAACGCATCCCCCTCAGATTGTTATTCTATGCTTTACGAAGTGATACTACCGAGTATAAGTGGCTAATGTCTGCCGCTTCGCAATCAAATAAGAAAATCTCATACGTCTAACCTAACGGTCATCCTACACTTCACGAAGTGACGCCAACGAAAACAACTAGCTAATGTCTACCGCTTCACAGTTAAACAAGAAGAATATCATACGTCTCACATCATCATTTCGACGCCGCACTACACGCAATGATGCCAACGAGAACCACGGGCAACCTCTCACCAACGCTCTCCTCCGTCGTACAACCCGTCCTCCTAAAATTCCTATATTGGCTATAGGCTGCATAGTCGGTCGATTGTGGTCGGCCGTTGCGGCCCGTCGACCATCCTCTCCCATCCCAGAGCGTGTCACTCCTTACAAGTCTGTGCAAATTCAACTCGGTTCAATTTGTCCACCGAATTAATTGAATTAAATTGAATTTTGTATTCGGCTAGTCCGTTCCTGCCTCTGAGCCGGCTGGGCGTGGCACCTATGTTCAACTTTATGTTCATGTTCATAATAAGGAGCGCCATGGGTTTAAGAAAACATTATGGTAAGGGTTTTACTGCCGTAAGGTGGTGTTTTTAACTGCCCCAGCTGCGAATTTTAAAAGGAGTTTTAAATAATTTGTTCTTCTTGTTTCCGTGAGAAAGCATCTGCAATATTTTCTAGCAGATGTTTTATTGCGGGATGTTTACTGATGTTGCATTTGAGGAATTTAGTGTTCGAAATGTACCTAAGTACCTATAATTGTTTTCTTTGTCGGCGGCGTGTTGTTTTTGGGCTTTATTACTTCATGTTAATTATTTATTGCCTTTAATGGATTTACCATGAAAAATGGGCTGGTTTCTCGTGGGAGATATTCTTTTCCGGTATTCTTCTCAAGTTACATGTAATATTTAGTACATCTGGGTTAAATTCAAAAAATAGAAGCGGGCGGGTTAATTATTATTATAGAGGCTATTAGGTAGTTGGATTTAGGTCGTAGTAAACGATTATTGTATGTCGGTACACATGCGTGTTTGGGTGAGTGATCTGATAGATAGATCGCGACCAGGTTTAAAATGCTCCATTTAGTTGGTTATATTGTAGTCTAGGCTAGGCGGATGAATTTTTAAAACGCGGAGATTTGGGTTAGATTATTTATATCTAAATTTGGTTTCAGCACGAACATATCATATCGGGGGATAGAAGAGCAAATTAAGGTGTTTATATAGAATTTTAAGCGGTAAACTAGATGATAGTCAGAACACTAGTGATTAAATTCAGTTTCGGCTGGGTTAGAGGCTTAGTGTCAGGTAAATAAGGAGCTTGTATCTAAGATATATATAGTTAGATCACTTGCATGCTAGGGTGTTATATCTAGGAGAGGGTGTAGGATCTAGGAGATACTACTGCAGTCAAATTTAGTATGGGCGGTTATGATGTTAAGTAGGTAGGATGGATATGGCTAATGTCTATATTATAATCAAGTTACAGACTATCGGGCTACGGCTGAATTCAAGATGCTAAAATATAAAGTTAGATGGTTACGCATTATTTATGTTAGTTATTGTCGAGAATCGTGGTGTACGCCTGTAAAATAGCGGGCGAAATAAATCTGCGTCTTTAAGTTTCTAAAAAATGAATTTGATTAGTTTTAGATTAAGATAATGGAAGTAAATTTCTTTATTTTATTTTATTTTTCCATAAAACCCATGGACCGTTGTTAGATGAAAGCTAGAATATGTTGTTAAATTGTTGTAATTTTAGATTGTAATCAATAAATAAGCGGGCTGAATCCGTTACGGTCAAGTTCAGATGCTGAAATATAATAGTAGGTTGTTTAGATATATATATACATATACCGGACCGGTCGTTATGGAAATCCTTGGGGGAGGCCCCCGTCCAGCAGTGGACGTCTTTCGGCTGAGAGAGAGAGACATATATATAGAGTATAAGCAGGCTGCGTAAAAGCCTGACTGCATAACGGATACGGTTGTCCACGACTGAGTTATACTTATATGCTTATATAATATTCGGTTAAGAATTATATTATAATCAAACTTTAGACGGACAGGGTCAATTGCAACCGAGTTAAAAGGTGAAATAGAGGTACTGTAAAGCATGGTGACAAAATTTACAGTATTGAATTATATTAATTTTCCAAAATAGGTACGGATATATGTTCTGTTCACTGGCAAAATGAATTCAAGATTTTTATTTTGGGACGGGGAAAGATAATATTTGTTTGGAAACCACTGAAACTTAGAGCTCTTCATGACACGGGGATCGGGGTATTGTCTCTGTGTCCAGGTCTTCAGATTTAGATGTGCATCTTCATTTCAAGACGATAAAGTTTTAAATGTCTGCAGTATTATGAGGCAATTAAATTCTCTGGTCCAATATTATTTGCTGGGTAATTTATCAATTTCATGAATCAAATAGCTCTCGATAATTTCGCCCGCTAGTGCACGTATCTATTTTCTAAAAATACGACAAAATAGTCATATGGTCAAACATCTGGCCGGCCCAGGTCAGATTTCTACTTTACAGCGATTCCTAAAAGACAATGCGCGACCCATGCCTTTGTGCATGTGTTTTTAGAAACATTTTTTTTAACTGTTTTTGTAGTTAAGCAGTATAAGTTGTTACTTTTATGATCTTTCTGGCGAAATTTTAAAATGTTTTAGTATTATATTATTGCTTAAATTCCAAAATATTTCCTTGAAGATGTTTAATGAATGGCAGGGTTTGTTGCGTATCTGGTTATTATTAAGAATGTTCACCCTGGGTATAGAAGATTTACACAGTAGACAAAACACAGTAAAGGAAAAAGTAAAAATTAGAAATAAATAATTACATTATACTTAATTAAAAATTTTAACAAGCATCAATTAATTTACTATTATTAAATATTATCTTATTTAAATTGTGACAAATTATGAAATTGACCATCTTTTAAAGAGACATATATCGAAATAAATACAATAATGTACTTACCTCAATTATTATAATAAAAAGAAAAATAAAACATAATAAAATTGACAATAGTTAGATCATAACAAGCACACACAACAATATATATACCGGTAATATGGCATAAAAAACTTGGCGAAATATACGGCCCTCTCCCATTGCAGCGCCCGTCAGGGTCCTTAATAGTTCTATATACGAATATATAAGTAAAGACCTGTACCACACATTAAGGAAGCAATACACGGTTTGATTTGATTTGATTTATTCTTTTCTGGTGAGAATAATGACTGTTTGAAGAATTATTTTAGTATTTTGTTTGTTTATGTCTATTAGAGTAGAAAATATATATATATTTTTTTTTATGGCAAGCTGTAGGTAGGTTTTGTTTCTGTAGCTGCAAGAATATTACTCTAGTCTTCTGTTCCCGTGCCTTCCCAGCCTATAAAAAGTATTTTATCCGCAATTTAGGGTTTCTCTAAATTACAGTCAATCATCACGTTTAAATTACGTATCGCATTCTTAAATTAATTTGGCCCTGTTTTCGCAGCCGGTGTTGTCTTTTGTATAGGTTGTTGGTAGGGCTGATCTATGTTTTTATGCTTTGGATTTGACATCCTCACTGGATATTTTCGGTTTAGGATGCGTAAATTAAAACAGTTATTTTATGATATCTACTGTACTGATATCAGTTTGTTTATAACACCAATCAAGCATGCTCATAGAGCAATACCCGTGCCGCGCGCGGAAGTCCTTGTTGCTCGAAGAGCGTGCTCCTTTCTTTGGTTTGTTGCCGCTGCTTTATGATATTAAGAGTACGTTTGAAAACATTATAGTATTCAAAAAAGTCTTCAATTAAGAGTCGATAGATTTAGCTTATTATGCGTTTTTTAGCTTCCGTGCAATTGTCCACTCTCGCACTCGCTGAATTTATGACTGTAGATATGTGTGTATGATATCTACTTCATTCACTAGCGAATTCAGATAAATTAGCCGGGGCTTGGCTTATTTGTTTATTGAGGTTTTACACAAAATATTCTAATTTACATAATCATAACATGAGAAACAAATCATTTCAAAGAAACAAATATTTTAGTTTTATTCAATTACGCTAAATACCTGAGGAAAGAAGGGATACTTATAATTAATCTAAGAATTAAATAAACTACTAACAGTCGTTGAATAAAAATTTGAAATATCCTGTACACGTGTCCCGTACGGAGACATGCAAAACCACCAAGTTACATATCAAGTTAAAGGAAGCATGTTATGTAAAAGTAAAACAAGAGGACATTGCGCAATTTGCGCATGCATGTGCTTATAAAGAGCTTTATGTACCTATCTGTTTGGGTGATTTCTATTGATCACACCGATATTGCAAAAGAATTGATAGTTTTTTTTCCCGGTTTGTATTCAGTATAGCACAGTGTAGCTTGCGACTTGTTTTAAAAAATTCAATCTGTGATTTTTAGTGAATTTATAGTAGTAATTTAGTGCGTGAATTTATAGTATCACAATTCTGATGAGTAAATGATTGAGCGGCTTGCTTAAATTTTAAATCCTGGTCAAGTCTAAATAATTTACTTGTGTGCGCATGCGCATGTAGGTACATATATAATGGAAAGCTCTCACCAAATCCTTCGATACGCCTTCACGCACTCCGCCGTCGAAGACGCCGAGACGCTGGATTTCTCATTCACTGATTCACTCTAGTTTCGAAAAACGATACAGTCACTTTGAAATTATTTTATAGCACTGATTAAGGTTATATTTTAATTTACGGGGAAGCCAATCTAAATCTATTGGAAATTGTAAACGGACCGAGACAGCTTTAAAGAAACGCGCGCGCTTGTTAGGACAATGGGTTTGGAGAATCTGGACGCGCGCCTTTGTTATCGGTTCTATTGTTTACGAGTTAAGGACAGACACGACCTTCTCGGACCGCTCCCGATTGAGACTCCTTTGCTTTCCCTTGTATGTGTTACTACACAAAATTGGTAGTTAATCATTTTGAGGAGCTTTAATAAACCACGCGAACCGAATATACTCTCACGACCCTTTATATTTGGAAATTATTATGTTCTCTCTGACTCGGTCATCCTTACACACAAGAGTTTTGCTCATAATAAATAAGGTTATCTAAGAGTTTACATATTTTAAATATTGTACCATCCGTGTCCTCCTAGAGGGGTCATGTTTAAGAGTATAACTGTGCAATATTGTAATGATATCTAAATAATCAATAAATTCTGAGTACCTACCGAGTACAGACAATTTTATTTTATTTCCATTTAGCTAGTCCGGTTCCAGTTTTTTTAACAAATTTCTGAAAGACTCTTAACATAACATAACATACCATAAAACACAAAAATTACACCTAAAATACCTTTCAATAGAATTATTAATAAACACTTAGAATATTAGTGTGATGCGATTCAATGCTAAAAGCTGGTTGGTACTCAAGAATTTGACTCTTCAACAAAACCATTTTCTAAACCTCAGATTTAGCTTTATTAATTTTATTTTGAGTTTTATGCAAATCGAACCAACTATTTACAATAATAAATTTTGATATCCTTACCAAAATTACTAACATTTAAGCGGCTTACCTAACGTATGCGTAGAGCAAGTGAACAGAAGTATTTCCTTGAATAAGTACCAACTTACAAGTAGAACAAGTAACACCAAGACAATTAGTCAATGAGAATTCATTGTTGTTTGGTGTAGTGTACCCTAGTGAGTCTGATAAATGTCCTTTCAGAGCGCGCCGTCAGTCAAATCGCGGTTGCCTGCCCACAAGATATATTGTGGACCCTCAGACCCGGCCTTTGCTTTAAAATTCGCCGTTTTAATCATTACTGCCTTACTAGTCTCAACTATTATCTCTGAAATATTTACTTATATAATGTTAAGTAATATGACTTTTCAGCTCCAGTCCTTTGTTTATTTTTTATTTTTCTGTATCACCGTCAGCGTTGTGATCTAAACAAGACTTATTATGAGAATTCAACCTTCCTTAACACATGTCTATTGAGTACCTTTATTTTCGTTTTAGTAGAATAACATGAACTGCTTTTTGTCAAGATATTCTCACGTTATTACATCTTCTAAAACAAGATGATTTTACGAAATAGTGCCATAGCCGTTGTTATTGCCTTACAAATTGCAGAAAGTGCTTAGAAAAGATGTTTTTTTTTTTAATTAGAGCTGATAAATGGCAATGTGAATGGCAAATTCTGTGAAATAACAAAGAATTCGTCATGCTTATTAAAATCAAAAATACTATCTCAAATCAAAAATCAGCTTGTGGTAGAGATCCTATCTATTTCACCGGAAATCAAAAATGTACTTTCATAAATCTAAGCGTTAAGTTTAAATCTCGTTGTTAACCCGATAATTATTTTATCGGGTCTTCAAACTCTATTAGGCTATTAATTAGACAAACAGCATCAACTAAAACCAGTAGGATATTCAATAACAATGCCTTAGGGCATAATATCCAAATATTACACGCACTACGCCAACCCTCAATACGGATTTAATTATTTCGTTCACAGTATAAAACTATTTGGTTAGTTTGACGTGGGTTACATTTAATTTGGGAATGCTAACAGTTTTGGAAACGTTTTCGACTTAGGACGACCGCAGCAAGCACGAACAAGAACAAACAAAGTAATTAAACACATCAAACGGGGGAAATTGAAGCCACGATTCAAAGCTGAGCAGTCACTGCTGACGGAGAAGCAGTGGTCATGCTGTCAATGATATAGACTACCTAGATATTTCAATTAATATTAACGCCTTGGTAGAGGCAAAGGCCTCCAAGGTCTGTACCCTGCAATGGGACACACCAAAAAAATTAACGCTATGACTACACTATGAGTTTCTCTCAAACCATAAAAAACTAATAATCTTCATAAAAGAAGTGTCAATATATCCTTTCCTTACTTAAATGAATTATGAATATTCCTTCTAAAAATTATATTATTCCATTGTATGTAAAATACGATACGTACATATACGATACGTATAATACGGCGATTACGGCAAAACCCCCCTATGGTTGATACACCTACAACACGGCCCCTAGTCCCCGGCGGCCCTGCTATCCCGGATTCTGGTAGCGGTCACGGTACCGGCGGGGCAGGGGGTGCTAAGAATCCCCGGCAGATGCCAGGCTACCAACCCCGACGACCCTTGGCCCTAGCAACTTATAACACGTGCACACTGCGGACCGACGAGAAGCTCGCTGAACTGGAGGAAGAATTGAGCAGGTTACGATGGGATATTGTAGGATTATGTGAAGTCCGAAGAGAGGGGGAGGACACCATGATCCTCAAATCTGGAAACCTGCTCTATTTCCGGGAGGGCGACCAACTGTCCCAGGGTGGTGTCGGGTTTATCGTCCACAGGTCCCTCGTCAACAACGTGGTCCAGGTCGAGAGTGTTTCGGCGAGGGTAGCGTACCTTGTACTCAGAATTACCAAACGGTATTCGTTGAAGGTAATACAAGTATACGCACCGCCCTCATATCGCTCCGACGACGAGGTAGAGACTATGTATGAGGATATTTCTAGAGCCATACATAGCTCCCAGGCCCACTATACCGTTGTGATGGGGGACTTTAACGCGAAACTGGGCAAACGAAGCGATGATGAGCTGAGAGTAGGGAATTTTGGATATGGAACGAGGAATGCACGTGGTCATCTGCTGGCCGGCTTTATGGAGAAGGAGGGCCTCTTTATGATGAACTCCTTCTTCAAAAAGCCAAAACAGCGAAAGTGGACATGGTTGCATCTTAATGGCGTTACAAAAAATGAGATTGACTTCATCTTGTCGACGAAGAGGCACATATTCAATGATGTCTCTGTGATCAATGCCGTAAAAACAGGAAGCGATCACCGATTGGTAAGAGGCACATTGAATCTTAGAATAAAACTCGAAAGGTGTCGACTGATGAAGTCTACGCTCCGACCAGCGCCTATCCAGCTCCAAAACCCCGAGAGCTTTCAGCTCGAGTTGCAGAATCGCTTCGAATGCCTGGGAGACTGCGAAAATCTGGACGATTATAATGATAGGTTTGTGCAAATTGTCCAAACAGCTGGGTCTAAGGCCTTCAAAACCCGCCGTTCAAAAGGAACCAAAAAGATCTCGGACCTCACCAACAAACTAATGGAAGAAAGACGAAACTTGGTTCTGCAGTCCTCTGACGATGCTGCTCAGTATTGACATCTAAACAGACAGATCTCCAAGTCCCTAACTCGCGATCTACGCCAATTCAATACTGACCGTATTGAAGAGGCGATTAAGCGAAATAAGGGCTCAAAAGTGTTTGCAAAGGATCTGTCTGTTGGTCAAAGCCAACTGACCAAGCTGAAGACTGAGGATGGCAGAATCATTTCGTCGAAGCCAGAGCTGTTGGAAGGGGTTGAGAAGTTCTACGGACAATTATACACCAGCGTACGCGCACCTGTCAGTAATCTGGCCAAAGATCCAAGAGCCAGATTGACCCGACACTACACCGAAGATATCCCGGACGTCAGCCTATACGAGATTAGAATGGCTCTCAAACAGTTAAAAAACAATAAGGCACCGGGTGATGATGGAATCACGGCTGAGCTTCTGAAAGCAGGTGGAACACCGGTATTAAAAGCTCTTCAAAAGTTATTCGATTCCGTCATACTCGAGGGACAAACGCCTACGGCATGGCACAGAAGTGTGGTGGTACTTTTCTTCAAAAAAGGCGACAAAACCTTATTGAAGAATTATAGGCCTATCTCACTTCTGAGCTATGTCTACAAACTGTTTTCGAGAGTCATTACGAATCGTCTCGCTCGCAGGTTTGACGACTTCCAGCCTCCCGAACAAGCCGGTTTCCGAAAAGGCTTTAGTACCGTAGACCACTTACATACGCTGCGGCAGATTATACAGAAGACTGAGGAGTATAATCAGCCATTATGCTTGGCGTTTGTGGACTACGAGAAAGCCTTCGATTCGATCGAGACCTGGGCTGTGCTACAGTCTCTCCAACGGTGCCAAATTGACTATCGATATATCGAAGCGCTGAAGTGTTTGTATGCTCGATGGCCTCTGTAGAGCCTCTCAACAAGTGGGTCTAAAAATGAACATGGACAAGACGAAAATTATGTTTAATATCCGTGTCGCACCCACTCCTCTGAAGGTTGGGAGACTCTACACTCGAAGTTGTTGACAATTATGTATACCTGGGACAAACAGTTCTGTTAGGTAAGTCCAACTTCGAGAAAGAGGTCAACCGTCGAATCCAACTCGGCTGGGCAGCGTTCGGGAAGCTTCGCGATATCTTCTCGTCCAAAATACCGCAGTGTCTCAAGACTAAGGTCTTTGACCAGTGTGTGTTGCCAGTAATGACATACGGAACTGAGACGTGGTCGCTTACTATGGGCCTCATAAGAAGGCTCAAGGTCACCCAAAGGGCGATGGAGCGCGCTATGCTCGGAGTTTCCCTGCGTGATCGAATCAGAAATGAGGAGATCCGTAGGAGAACTAAAGTAACCGACATAGCCCGCAAAATCGCGAAACTTAAGTGGCAGTGGGCGGGGCACATAGCTCGTAGAACAGATAGCCGTTGGGGCAGAAAAGTTCTCGAGTGGCGACCACGAACCGGAAAACGTAGTGTTGGCAGGCCTCCCACTCGGTGGACCGACGACCTGGTGACGGTCGCGGGATGCGCATGGATGCGGGCAGCGCAGGACCGGTCGTGGTGGAAATCCTTGGGGGAGGCCTTTGTCCAGCAGTGGACGTCTTTCGGCTGAGAGAAGAAGAAGATGTAAAATATTAATCGATGCCCTAAGTACCTACCTTGAAATCTATTCGAATTGGTACTATGAGAGGCAACAGCACAGACAGCAGTGACCTGAAGTTTGTTATTTCGGTAATAATTCAGAAATGAAGAGCCCTGAAAAGTTTAAAATTAAACACAATAATTTTTTTGAAATGCATTTAATGCGATTATAAAACTATTGATTATTCTTGATACACGTGTACCCAAATAAACTTATAAGTGCAATATGAATACAATAGAGACAATTTATGTTCCAAAACTGGCGCGATTTTGACGAGTCGAGAGTAATACACGGCTCTCGGCCTGCAAAAATATAAATGTAATAATTTACCTACCAAATAATACCATAATCTTCAAAAGCCACTTCCAAACAAGTGATATCAATGGTGACTCCTTTGTGGACCTGGACTGCCCGCCTCGCTTTACAGGCTCTCCGTCAACATAATCATAACGCGAATTAATTAGATCCGCTTCACCATCACACCCCGTGTCATGTAAGCACAATGATTTATTTTTATAGATTGCTTTATTTTTTGGCCCAATTTAAAACGAAAACTCGCCTTTACCTGGTGAAATTATTTTACACTCTTCTTTTTAGGGTTGCGCAGTTTCTAAGGAAAATGGAAAAATTCATTGTTTCGGTTATCAAACACGTTTTCTCAGGAATACGTGAAAAAATCATATTGAAATTACAGGTTCAGTAATGAAAAAGAGTTGCCAGTCATGGCACGGTGCCACCGCTCTTTGAGCATTATGGCACGACGCACCATGTCATTTTCTGTCACCGTATTTCGCCGTATATATTAAGCCGCGCCAATAGATGTTTTTTTATTATTTTATTTCTAAACAGAAATGTACTTACAGCGTATGTCTTCTGTGTATGTGTGTGTGTGTTCTTCTGTCTATGTTTTATGTGTCAGTGTGTTTAATGTGTCAGCGTCTTACAGAATCTTTACCTGATTTTAATGCATTTTATAGATGCAAGTATGGAAATAACTATATGTGTACACAATATAGTACATCCATGAACAACAAAAGACAATTACCATAATTCGATAATGCGGCTGTTCAATCTGTGTCCATCGGAATAAAATATACAGAGTACAGAAGAATCTTATTCTTAGAAGATTTGTAATTCAAAATGTTCTATTTCTATATATGCTTAGCTCATAGATCTACATATTATTACTTACTTACAAGAAACCTATAATTTGGTATGAATATAAATTAAATACGTAGAGTGACAGTCAAATAAAGTCATGGAAAAAGCAGTGTCGTTTGATGGAACCTTTTAAAAATATTATAGGTGTAGAAGTCCTTTCAATTTAAAAATCTATTCGAGAATTACTTTGCATTAAAATGCTAAATTTAAACTCAAACTCATTTAAAAATAAACATTAGAAATATATAAATAAATTAATTTATAAATTTTAACTCATTTAAAAATAAACATTAGAGTTCCGAGATTTTTTAACTCATTTAAAAAATAAACATTAGAGTCCTAATAAAATTAAAAGGGAAATTTTTAAACTCCGTTATATGATATGAAGTATGGGTTGGTTATTAACTAAATAAAAATACATTATCTGATGACATGTCTTTAATAAATGTACTATATATAATCAAAATTAAAAAAAAATCTATAATTAAACCTTATTTATAAAGATATGAAGATGTCGATGGCATATCTGGTTATGGTATGTAACTAAAATAAAGCATATCTTATCCATTGATGCAAATGGACATGTCTTTAATATGATAGGTCAAGATGGAAAATGATCTTTTTCAGATTGGCCTGGGTCTTGGATGTTTATCTATATATGTATTTGTCATAAAATATAGTATCGTTGAGTTAGTATCCCATAACACAAGTCTCGAACTTACCTTGGGGCTAACTCAATCTGTGTGATTTGTCCGTATATATTTATTTATTATTTATTTATTATTTATTTATCCATTAATCACGTGAAGTGAAACTTGAAAGGGGGAGAGGTTTGACAAAAATCACGAAATATCACAAGGGGGGGGGGTGTAGTAACATATCACGTGTATTGTGTAAGTGTATGTACTAAGTACAATATATGTTTTTCGCATGATTACACCATTCGTTTATTAATATATTTTTTATACTTTTTTATTTATTTTTTTAAAGATAATATTCTAAAAAATTTAAGATTTTTTGTATATACTAAAAATACACGTGATGTTGGTTGGACGCTTAAAAAAGATCACGTGATTAATGGACGGCCCCTTAACTTAAATTTAAAATTTAAAAAAATAAAAATTCATTTTCAGCAGTCATCAGGAAAGAGCCGGGAACTCTGGCACAGGCTTTTAGCTTAAAAGAGTTCCCCGGTCTCCTATAATTAAACATAAATGTACGTTTTTCGAGCAAATAAAGAATTTTTGTTTTATTTTTTTATATCACTAAGGTTTTTGAACGAACAAATATGTATTATTCGGATAGGCACGTATTTTACTGAGATATATTCATAAATTGAATTTTAAATAGTTTAATAGAACGATGTATTAAGCATCGCCTCTGTTTCGACCGTATTTGATTTCTCTGGCAACGAATTATGCAATGCTCCGCTTACTGATTATCATCATCAAACAAACGTAAATAAAGCGCATAATATTGTGGTGAATGTTATGGGCGCTACACATTAAATATGTGTATGGCCAATATAGCCAGATGGCAAAAATCGAATAAAGAGAATGGTGAACGGCATGAAGCGCACTTAAGTAGGTACCTAAGCGCACCTAAGTAGGGTAAACTCAGGATAACATCGTAAAAATCAACTACAAAATCGAATGTGGCAACCAGTTTGTATATAGCGCCCGTAAACTACAACAGTGCCGGCCTGCCGGCCCGAGACAAGTTTGAGGTGTGAAGGAAATTATAGTGCTTCTTGCTTTTGTCCCCGATACATACCAGTTGCGTGCACGCGCATGCATAGAACTGGGAAGATCTCGAGGCCAACATAAGTATGTCGGAATTACACACATATCAACATCAGAATTCAGATCATCATGGGATTCAGGGGGGCCGAGCTTCAGAAATGGATTTACCAGAACGGTAAACAGAACAGTACAGGTACTTTAACAATGGGTTCCCGTGGAAACACATGTGGGTACTAAACTCACTTCTAATATTAACTGTCAGGATGAGTGGGTATTTCCACATGCACAGCTCCTAATAGACAGGGTAAACAACTCCTATCTCAAAGCCCAAAGTATCCAGGGATTCATCGGATATTAACGAATTAAGAAATCATCTAGCACTAACCTTTCATTTGGTCCACGTGTCACAGCTAGGGTCCAACTAACCTACCCACGGTAAGGAACCGTGCCCCACCACGCACGGATCAATCCATTTCAACCAGTGAGTTCTACTGAATGGTCTTCCGTGCTAACTAAGATTCCAATATCGCGCTAATAACACCATCACACATAGTCACATCGTTAACGCACTAAGTAACACGACAATAACACTATTTTGACACTGACATACGCCACTTTACACTAACAATTCTCCTAACAATTGAGTGAACCAAGCGCTAAACTATTTTTCTTCTTCTTTTCTTTTCTTTTCTACAGAGAATTCAACACAACCGGACGACACGTCCACCGCACTGCGCCACAAATCAGACTGCCTCGCTATAATGTCATAATGATCGCACGTTGGATTTATTACAAAGAGGGTGACATAAGTGACATTGTCACTTTGACACATTTCCTACTACGAGTACCGTCTTGAAAACTGTTTTAAACCATTGATTAACTAACAAAATAAGTAACAATAACAGTTAATGTAAACGCTCCGACAAGTATATGTCTACTTTATTATAGAATTTGAAAAATAACCATGCAGGTGGCACTATTCCTCACGATACCTATACGAATAGTTGATGTTAGGCGCCCCCTGGTACTGATTCCTTTTACCAGCCAGTCCATTTTTCCTACCTGCGGTAGGGCCCTGACATACAATCCCACAAATATGATAAGTAGCCTCAAATTGGATTTACATTTAAACGTTTTGCGAATATTTTATTTTGCTGAATATCCCGAGCAAATGTATAAATCTAACTTTGTGTTATATATACACGCTAGAAGTTTTTTGTATATTGTTTTTGTTTAATCTATTACATTTTTTTATATGTACACATAACCCATTTTCATTTGAACATATAAACTCGTTAAAAACGGCCTGCCTCCCAGTCCGGTGACTTACTGCGAGGTTCTAATATTCATTAAACTACATACTTATGAGTATTTTGATTCTTTTCACATCACAAAAATATGAATTACTTTTACTACGAGCTTTTTACTAAATACGATTTATCTAAGAGCAACAGCTTGCAACTGTTGTTGTTATTTATTCACAAAAGCAAAAAACATAACCTTCCCTTTGGTGGTAAACTGGTAAAAAATCTCTCGCAGATAGGTAATTACAAACTAATGAGCGGCGGTGGTGCAGTGCGGGACGGACGATCCAATGGCAGGGGCGTCATTGCAAAGTTTAGGTACGATGGCCGCTGGACCCCATGAAGGGGATTAATTCTATACAATTCTAACTACGCCACAAGGAAAATGAATCTCTGACCTACGCTATATATTTCGATTTCGTATGACATAATTTAATATAGTAGAGAAGAAGAAGCCTATCTCTCAGCAGTGGGCAAATTGGGCACCGAGCTGTAAATGTTGATGTTGACTTATTACTTCTAGCAGCCAGCGATGCATCGCCAATTTGTCAATTTATTTATTCATGTGGCATTTAACAGTCGTTCTTATTGCTTATGTATTATGTTATTTTTAACTATATAATGTTATTTTATTAAATAAGTTCTGTAAATACAGAAGACAGCGTCGTTTTCCGAGATAGAACTGGGGGGTCGTCCACCATTGGGTTCTTGACAGTTCAGGCACGTACTTCGTTTCACAGATGGATGGATACACACCTATGTACACATACAATGATTAGATGTGTGTGTATCCGTCCACACACACTATTATAAAAACATTTGGAATGTATAGACAATACAAAAAAAAATATATTGGCAGAACTGTGTAGGGATTGCATGAGTAGCCTTAACCGGCATTTGCCGATAAGCTCAATTTTTAGAGAAATATGTTAAAATTTTAAGATAGGTACCTACATTATCCATTTCCTGAAGTCCGGGGTAAATCAGTGTATATGATTCACCAGTAAAATTGGCAACTTTATAATTTTTGCTTTATGAAATCTTTGCCGCAATATTGGCTTTATGAGAATAGTTTTATATGCCGAGTGAAATATGAAATTGTATATTTAAGTGGATTCCCTATTCAGATTTACCAGAAATTGAGGGAGTTAATTTGAGAATGTTCGATTCGGGTTATCGTGAGGTATCTTTCGTTTAAACTCACATCGTTTTTTCAGATTAGATAAAATATTGAATATGTGCTTTTTTTTCAAAAACAAGTACAATTTTATTACCAAAAAAAGTTTGTGTAAATAATTACATTTTATTTTTTTGTTTATTGCGGACTAGAAAGTCGCGGTTTGCCTAATGTTGACCGCTTTATACCACAACAATTTGTATAAAATGTTCTGTGTTACCTATTTATGAATTGCACTTACTCATTATTATTCAATACTAAGGGGTAAATATTAACGGCTGGCAACAGTGAAGGTGTCAGAGAGTCAATCCATCAAAAATATGTCAAGAAAAGCTCAAAATAAAATGATATAGTAGGTTCCTACCAAAGAAAGTTTTTATATATTTTATAGGTATCTACCCATAGAGCAACACAGACTAAACGCGAAAAGTCCTTGTATATAGTATCAACCATGGAATCGAAATAAGAATGTATCTAACACAGACATATAATATAAAAAAAATTTACTTCTGTATCTAACTCTAACTCCACAGAAATAAAAATATCTACAACAATAATTTTTAAGCTTTTCACAAAACAATTATAAATATAACAATCAATATAATCAACAGTAAGGTACAGATCAAAGATCAAAGTTAAAGAGTTACAAAATGACTATGCGCGTTTTCTTCTACCACAGATTTTTTTTCTACATAATATCATAGATAATGTGAATACTATACTTCGAGCAACAAACTTTCCCGCAAGGCGCAACAAGATTCTCCGCATCCGGTATTCCGGGTATCCATAAAGTTATTATATTGTGACTCTACATGGGTAACATAATTAGTTATACAATACCAGTAATATTCATATATTAGTTATAAAATACCTAGCGGTCACAGAACATTTATTTTTTAGATAAAATTACTTTTATTTAATAATTTAAGTCTGTACTACCCACAGAAATATATATAAAAAAAAATTGTTTCTGTGGTGAAGTACCGTATATAATAAGTTTATGGTGCTGTCTGCTTTTGTAAAAAGAAAATACTCTATTGAAAATTCTAGTTTGGAGAGATTGCAACCGGCAACCGGTATTTATCGTTAAAGACTTTGATTCGTGAAATATTCATGGCTGGAAATAAAATATCATCTACAAAAAAATACATTAGAAATTTTCAAAGGAAGACACAATGATGTTTACCAATTCTAAATTCTCTTCAGGAAAAAGCGCAAAATTATTGTATAAATGTCCCCAAGTCCGAAAAATATAAATCCAATTTCTTATAAACATTTTTCGCTGCTGCCCTGGTAACACTTTTATTGAAATTTGCATTCTCATGTATCTCTACCAATAGCTTTACAGTTTCTTCTAACTAGCTATCTAACTTTTAACTTTAACTAATATTATAAATGCGAAAGTTAATTTGTTTATTTGTTTGTTTACCTCTTTACGCTTTATTTACCTGACCAATTTTCCTGAACCAATTCGCATTCCTGAAACTTCGCATATAGTTAGAAGACCGGTAGGACCAGAAAGACATGGTACCTCACCTTCATCCTGGGAGCACTGTTCCCGTGGAAATTCACGCAGGCGCGAAAGCCGCAGGCAAAGCTTAAGTAAATTATAATGCCAAAAAAAGCAAGTAATATTTATTTGGAATTATATTATATACTAGCTTTTGTACGCCAAGCTTCGCCCGCGTGATCGAAAGGTACCATATATCCTTCTTAGATTTTCTTTGAACTATGTGTACCTATGCGATATTTCAGGAAGATTGGTTCAGTAGATAAAGCGTGAAGAGGTAACAAACAAACAAATAATTAACAAACAAACTCACTTTCGCATTTATAATATTAATTAGGATAGGATTAGGATTAGTTAGGATTTAGGAAGGTACGTAGTATTGGATTAGTATATTCTCTGGACAAAATTGACAAACCTACAACTTATTTCATTTGTAATGCTTGGTAATTTTTTAAAGAGGTTGCCACATTTGACTGACGTGATTTGACCACAGACATAAAATACTCTAAAAATAAAATATATCCAAGCTTGATAATCTACACATATAATAAAACAGTAAAAATATTTTGTCTGTACATTTGATGATGATGAAAACTGAATGAGAGACATTAAAGATAATGAAAGCAAAAAATTTTTTCTGATTACATCATCTGTGTCTATGTCTTATGTCTGTCTGTCTGTCTGTCTGTCTGTCTGTATGTATGTACGCGTTTCACGCAAAAACTACTGGACGGATTTGAATGAAACTTTTTTTGTTGTATAGCTATTAAGCCTGGGCAACATATAGGCTGTAATTTATTTTGAAAACTGGAACACCTGATGAAGAACCTAAACAGAACAGCTAAACTATAAGAAATATGGAAATGGTGCCTTAACAAAAGTCGTTCAACCTGATGAGCATTTTCTGCTGACGTATAAAAATTGAAGATCTGGAACATCTGATGAAGAACTGCAAGAGACCAGCTATACTATAACATAATATGGAAATGGCGCCATACTAAAAGTCGTTCAACCTGATGAGCATTTTCTGCTGACGTATAAAAATTGAAGATTTTCATCTATAAGCGAAACTTACGCGGGCAGAAGCCGCAGACGACAACTAGTACACATATAATAAACAGTGGAAACATTTTGTCTGTACATTTAGTATTTTTGACTGAAAATGGATAGAGGGGAGACTTAAAAGAATAGCTAGAAAGCAAAAAATTTTTTGGAATTTCTTGTCTGTCTGTCTTTGCCCGTCTGTCTGTCTTATCTGTCTGTCTGTCTTTGTCTGTCTGAATTGTATGTATGTACGCGTTTCGCAAACTCACTGGACGGATTTGAATGAAACTTTTTTGTTGTATAGCTATTAAGCCTGGGCAACAAGAGAGAATGCACTATTTTGAAAACTGGAACACCTGATGAAGAACCTAAACAGAACAGCTAAACTATAAGAAATATGGAAATGGTGCCTTAACAAAAGTCGTTCAACCTGATGAGCATTTTCTGCTGACGTATAAAAATTGAAGATCTGGAACATCTGATGAAGAACTGCATATGACCAGCTACAACAGTAACATAATATGAAATGGCGCCATACTAAAAGTCGTTCAACTCGGATGAGCAGTTTCGCTGACGTATAAAAATTGAAGATTTTTCATCTGTTAAAACTTACGCGGGCGAAGGCTGCAGCGACAGCTGGTGTCATAAAATACATTTAACCCAAAACATTTTCAAGTAGCAAAATATGTTAATGTAATTGGTTATTTTACCTACATTTAATTACCTAGCACATTTATAAAAGATAAAAATAAACAAATATAGCTCTATTTCAAGGTGGAATGCACAGATGGAATCAAAAAGCTCGATGTAACATTAAACCATTGCTTGATTCATAAAATTACCAAAGATTCAAGAACTGATTTATCTCCTAATTATGGTCTAAAAAAAGAGAGAAAGGGAAAAGGCTTTGACTATTCTGCGTAACAAGAGATGTATACACTTATACCTATTTTTACTGTATATATACATCATGTTTTTAATAAATAAATATATGTAAAAATATGACTTGTTATTTTCATTTAAGGAAACCTAGCCTATGTTAACTATTGATAAAAGTGCACAAAATATTGTGCATTGAAAGCAAATGCACTGTAAGCCTTTCCTACGATAATATTTTGATTTATTATATTCTTTCTGTGTAGTGATCAAGATTCTGGATCAGCCACTTGTTAGGCACTATAGGCTATTTTATTTAAATTATGTACTTTCTCCACGCATTATTATAGTCAGGCGCTAGAAAGGTGCTACTAGATTGACTAAAAAAAGCTTGAGAACAATGCACTTTATTTATTGATATTCTATATAAAAGTACTCTCATATAGAAATCAGATATATAGTTACTATTGCATGCATCTGAGAAGCTCAAAAAATCCAAAAATAGATATTCTATAACGTCTAAATAACGTACCTAACTCAATGTGGATACATAAACATATTAGACGTGACGTATTAGTTGGCTGTTCTCGATTACATACAATATTTTTCAATTTAGTAATTGAAACAACCAATCATAGGCCAAGAATGAAGGTTCGTTTGCTGCACGTAGTTGCTCCGCGCTATCTTGAGCTGACGGAATAAATATCATTGAAAGTGCTCGCTTTTCCGTATCTTTCGTTGTCAAAAGCAAATGACAAGCTGTCGAAAAATGCAGTTGTGTGTGTAAAATTTTCTGAGATTCCTGTGATTGGATAATCGACGATTCGTTCGGAGTGGTGTGTAACTGTCTAATCGACCCGTGAGTTGAGGTTGGATGCGGTTTTGTGCTTGTGTGTATTCGGTAGAAATACACACAAGCACAAATCACCGTTGGTTTCACGTGTCACGTCCAGCACATGTAAGGCACTTGGGAGGACGAGACCTTCTGGTCAGGACTACCATGATATTTCGTGAGGGGACAATCCCCGAACAATATGGGCAACGTCTTTGTACTGCAGCTCTACATTCGCATACCTGTGACCTCTGACTCTCGCCACCCACGCTTACGGCGCCATGAAATCATTGCTCCGTCCGCATCCAGTCCGATTATCTGTTGAGCTGAGCCACCTATAGTTAATTCCTAGGTAGCAGTGAGAATCAACTTCAGTTTCTTTCACGGGATTTACGTCTGACCTCCATGGTTTTCGGAGCTGTGTTTCAGCTCAGTTGAGTTGAAGATCGCTTGCGGTTTACTATGGTGGGTGCCGTGAGGTGCCGATTTCAGGCGGCGTGGTGGCGGTTGTTGGCAAACCTGCATAGTGTACCGGCTAGTAAAATGTGTGTGTGTGTGTGTGTGTGTGTGTGTGTATGTGTGTGTGTGTGTAGAAGTGTATTGAAATTATCATTAAGAATTATTTAAAATAAAATTGCGTAAGTGGTTAGTTCTACAAATGTTTTTATGATATAAATGAATATTTTAATGAAATTTAATTATATGTATTAATACAATTCCCAATATTTAATTAGTTTAGGTCGCATCCGTCTTTATATATATTTATTAATTTATAAATAAAATGGAAATAATCGACTGATGTATTAATTAATTAAAATGTTTCAATTGTTGTTAAAAATTTGCATGCCAGTGATGGTATAACATGTTGTTCTTCTATGTTATATATATTTAAAAATAAAATCTATGTACCATGTTATTGCAAATAAATATTTCTATTTCTATTTCTATTTCTAGGCTGAGGGGTTGGGTTGGGGTTTCTGTGTATTTTTGTAGCTTCACTGGAGCAGTGTCTGTTGCACGTCTGTTGCCTTCTGAGGTGAGGTGGAGGTGGAGTCGAGCTGGATGTCGAGCTGATGTCCAGCACGGGCAGCCACGGGAGGGGTGTGCTTTTTTTATAGTCCCGGATATGCATCTCATTGTCTGATTCAGCTGAGTGTCTACATGAGGTACATGCGCGCTGTTTAACCAGACTGGTGCACAGTACTCGGCTGTTGAGTACACCTTGCTCAGACCTGTGGTACGGAGCACACATCGGCGCTAGCTCCCCAAGAAGTACCAGCCAGTTTGTGTAATTTGTCAAATCAATTCGAAAGATTCGTTTCGGCCACATGACTGTTGTCCGAGAAAGAACGCTTCTGTACATCAGTACTGTTACATATTCTGTGCCGATGGGTATATTTTATCGGATTATGTGAACGCTATCACAGTGCCGGGCACACCTCGATGTCGATGGCTAATTAACCGGCCACAAACACTACACCAGATGAGATTGCACGCCTCGATGTATCAGCTTGTATCGGGTTGTCTCCTGGATTTTCCTTTGACTGTTGATATATGTGCAGTATTTATTTACGAGTGCAGAGTCTATAGCAAATATTGTATTACAATATATTATAAAAAAATAGGTTAAGGTACTTGAATGTGTAAAAGAGAATTTGTGTTTATCCGGGATCGTTAGAAATGTACCTAAGGTAGACAAACATTTAAATTAATTATATGTATTTCGTTACTTCGGAACACACACGGAAAAAACGAATAAGTACCCAATACAATACTTCATAAATACTTCATTTCAAGGACTTCAGAAGGAGTCCGTATTGCTCTATGTTTCAGCCCCTAAAAAAGTACCCAATATACCAACGTACGTATGAGATATGCCAGTCTGTCAGTGAGGTTATTCGAATTATTTCTATATAACAGTCATCGAACGAGTCTCACAATAAAGTATAACATTGCCTATTTGTATATAGTGCAGAAGAGTCTGCGTGGCCACAGCCTCCGGACCGTTCTAACAAATGTCCGACATTAATAACCTCAGTAATTAATTGTTTGCATGTCCGCGGAAGAAACGTCCCGCCCCCGGGAAATTCCCGGTATAATTTAAATTAACGAAGTGGTTAAGTACGTCACACGTTTGACACGAAACAAAATTTTGTAAATTACTCTCGAGGGCTTGGGTGCTCAGGATTTTTTATATATTTTTTTTTTGAGTTTGGTTTTTCTGTGTCAGACTAATACATTGTAAACTTACGCCTTGCAATGTGTTCTTATGTTGTATAGACAGTCAACTCCAAAAAAGATAAGTTTTAGCATAATTTCTAAGTTACCTTTTCCAACTTATTACTTACAGTTTCCCTTGCGTACTGTAAGCAAAACCTTAAAGTATATACGCCTACTCACGGCCTAAAATAAACTACAAAAGAATGGCTCGGGTTAAGATGCTAAGTTGGTATTTAAACAAAGGGCCGAGTTTGTAAAACACGAGGAAGGTAATTTTGTCCACTCAATGCGGATGCTCGCCCTATTGCCCTGGGAAGTGCCCTCAGGCGGGATGGATCGTAAAATATACGACACTTCAATATATATGGGTAAAAGCAGCCCGTTTACTGCCCACTTAGAAAAAATGTTGGCTTAATTCAGCACGTCGTTTTTCCTCTGCTCCCCCATAAATATAGCGAACGATTCATGCGATTTGATGGCGTATACTTGAACGGGGAAAGGCGTAATTAGCTTACCTGTGACTTATTTTTTATACACAAAAATGTAATTCTGTCAACTTATTTTATTTTTGTGATGTTTGTGAGCTTCATTCTCATTTCGGCGTAATTTGGAAAGGAATATTTTTATCTTTGATTGAGAGAATCCTATTCGAATATTGTAATTCAAATATATAATATATTTGAAATATTAAAGAAGATATAAATAGAGAATGCAACTTACTAAACGGATTGAGAGCAATGTTTCTTTCAACAGTGTCGCACTATATTTGGAACACTCCATCGATTTCCTATCCTGTATTCTGGACAATGAAATGAACTGAGTTCGGTCCAGGCAACAAAGGTACCTGCCGCACACAGGAAATAGCGACCCCTTACGAAGGTCCTACAAAGTTATTTTTATTGGATGACGTCTCAAAATACAGATATTTAGAGACACTTTTCTATATAAATAGGTCAGCTCAAAGATAACAACAAAAAATACTTTCAGATCTAGATTTTGCCAGTGGGGATTGTCCTGTGAGTTCAAAAAGAAATATGGTAAAGACGTTACAATAGTATGCGTTACTTTGTCTGAATTTTTTTACAGAATTTTGAAGTTTTGGCGGCATATGAGTAAAAAGCTTCCATAGAGACACATATCCGGTTCGGTATTGTTGCGCTGACAAAAGAATTCAGGCGACGAGAACTCAGACTGGACATTATGATATTTATTACTATGTAACGGACATAGAATTTTCAACAAAATTGCATTGCTACATTTCCAAGTATCAAATTATCTCATTAAGAGCATAGAAGCCATACAATTAAATCTGGCTGTAGCTAGATTTAATTTTGTGTGAGCGTGGTCATTCACCTATCATGTCATAGTACGGCCATAAAACTTTTATAAAAATTAGGCAACGACTATACTTTTATTTACGTAAATGAATAAGTATTTTTTTTTTGGTTTGTGTTGATCCCGAAGACGACAATATCATCCACACAACCAACCAGCTTTACAAGGGAAAGGAAAAAACTCAATCAATTATGATGGCATTATACACGTGTTTATAAAAACCGACGCCATATAAATACGAATTAATTTGAAAAGGAATGCCCAAACAACAGCACCCAGCTCCCAATGGTATTCCAACAAAGAGTGGAAGTTGTAGAGGTATCCGAAATTGTTTACAAAATTCAATCCTAAAGCTTCGAGCCAGATTAAATCTAATTTCAACTTGAAGGTAAGTCTGAAAATAAGTCTTCATAAAACCGGAACCCTTTGATTTAACCCTTCCTAACTTGAGCCTGCTAATTGCCGGAAAGTTAGTCCTGTCCTGCTTGTATTACGCTTTTTTTTTACGAAAAAACAAATGAAAACAAGTCAGTAGCTACTTAGAGAACCATATAACTTTGCCATGGTACATGCATAACTAATGGATAAATTTATTTGTTATGTTTTTAAATTATATACACACACATGCCTCAATAAAATGAATTATTATTTATTTGAAATATATTTATATGTAACTAGCTTTTGCCCGCGGCTTCACCCGCGTGGATTTTCCACGGGAACTATGCTTTTTCCCGGGGTCTACATTCTCTCAGTACTTCTAAATATGTGTATGCGAAATTTCAGAAAGTTGGCTCAGTAGATTAAACGTTTTGAAGTAATAAACAAATCAGTACAAAGAAACTCACTTTCGCATTTATAATATTAGTTCGGATTAGGATTTTTCATATTACTTTTCGATCAAAAAACAACTTTCATGAAGTTTTTGGCTGTAGAGCTGGAGCAACATTCATTTTTGTACGCTCCATTTGTGACACAAGTTTAAGTTGTTCAGTAACGGGTCCGCATTTCCTCAAAACGAATACTTAGTAAGCAGCTGGCGTACAAACTTGTAAAGGTGTGTCTGTAACTGTAATTTTTTTCCTTTGACATGGGAATATGGCCCGATATGTTTGATAGTCAATTTTTTTTTCATAACTTAAACGCAATGGCGTTAAATGTAGAACTGAATGATGAACATACAATTAGCCTAATTTTTTAACAATTTTGTACTCCTCTGTTACTTGCGATGAACTGTTAAGACAGTAAAATTTTACAGTTCCTTAGGTACCTTTTTGGATAATTTATCCAAATTATCCGGAATATTTCAAAAACAAACTGAAATCTGGTTCGTTTTTATTAAAACATATTCTCTTACCTTAGACCTGTCTAACGCAATCATGCTTCTATCTTCACAGTTTTCCCCAACTTGTTATTTTAAGTAAAACAAGTGGCAAGTTCGTTTGGCTCGACGGAAATTTGCTGCGACATCATAAACATCGCTGGCTTAAGACGATATTTTTCAGTTGAACGCGAACAATGTTCTAAGGAGACGAGTTATGGATCTAAACCGGAAGTAGCCTGCTGGTGGGACGGAAACGGAAAGGATTCAGCAATCGGCGCCGGCGCCCCGTTGGGTCTCCTACCTCCACAATGTTTAGGGGCCGAGAGTCTCTTGACTATGGATTTTTTTCTTAGAACTACAGTATGATATTTTGCTTCTTAGTGTACCATCTGCACAACTTTATGTGCGTTCATCACCAATTAATAATGCAAATAGCAGCAATAGGCGCTGATACCGCCCACTTTATAAGCTATTACTTCGACACTGAACCTCCGATAGAAAGTTCAGATATTCCTTTTTGTAGGTATATAGGTATTCAGTGAGAGTTTCCCACCTTTAATTTGAGAAATATAAGTAAGGAGCTACAAAAAATGGCAGTAGTCAACTTATTAAGTTAGAAAACAGTCAGGGGGAAATCGTTACGGAAACGTGGAAATTGCTTGATGTAATTTCTGAATTCTATGGGGAGCTGTATGACTCTCATACCAGTAAACCAGAGACCTTAAACCCCAGCGATAAGAGAGCACCTCTAGTGAGACACTATACTGAAGACATCCCAGAAATAAGTATGTACGAAGTAAAACGAGCGCTAAAACAGCTAAACCAGTACAAATCTCCCGGAGAGGACGGCATAACCACCGAGCTGCTTAAGGCTGGCGGACGTCCAATACTAAAAGAACTCCGATGGATTTTCAACGAGGTGATGTTTACAGGCGTCATTCCAACACAGTTGCACAATTGTCTTGTCGTGCTTTTCCACAAAAAGGGCTCAAAAACCGATCTCAAGAACTACCGCCCGATTGCGCTTCTGAGTCAAATTTATAAAGTATTCTCACGTGTCATCACGACGCGTATGACAAAACGACTCGACGATCACCAACCTAAAGAGCAGGCAGGCTTTCGATCAGGCTTCAGCACAATCGACCACATATTCACTATAAGGCAAGTGATACAGAAAACCCACGAATATAATAGACCACTCTACCTTGCCTTCGTGGATTATGAGAAGGCTTTTGATTCTGTGGAGCACTGGGCCGTGTTTGATTCTCTACAGCGCTGCCGTGTCGACTACAGATACGTTCAGATGCTAAAAAACCTATACCAGTCCGCTACAATGACTACACAGATACTGGGTGCTTCCACGACAGTGCATATTAAAAGAGGGGTACGCCAAGGAGATGTCATATCGCCGAAGCTTTTCACAAATGCCCTTGAAGATATTTTCAAAACCTTGGAATGGAACGGCATGGGTATCAACATAGACGGACAATACTTAAGTCATCTTCGCTTTGCTGACGACATCGTTCTACTTTCCGAGACACCTGAAGATCTAAAACAGATGCTCAATGATCTAAGCCAAGCGTCACGGAAAGTTGGTCTACAGATGAATCTGGAGAAAACGAAGTGGATGGGCCCCACGGATACCCAGATTCTAATTAATGGCACAACGGTGGAGAAGGTCAAAGATTATGTGTACTTGGGTCGACTACTTTTGTCAGACACGCTGGAAAAAGAAATCGACAGACGCATACAACTGGGCTGGGCGGCCTTTGGGAAATTGACTGATGTCTTCAAGTCAAAGTTACCCCAGAGTTTGAAGACTCGAGTATATGACCAATGTGTTCTTCCAGTGATGACTTATGCTTGCGAGACGTGGACACTTACTGTCGGAACGGTCCACCGCCTTAAAGTGGCTCAGAGAGCCATGGAACGCTCAATGCTCGGAGTCACTCTGCGAGACAGGGTCAGAAACGAAACCATACGCCGGCGCACAAAAATCACAGATATAGGTGAACGAGTTACGCGCCTAAAGTGGCAATGGGCTGGACATATCTGCCGCAGAGATGATGATAGATGGAGTCAGAGGGTTCTGTTCTGGCGACCTCGTACAGGAAGACGAAGTGTAGGCAAACCAGCTGCCAGATGGTCGGACGATATCAAAAAGACGGCAGGACCGACCTGGACCAGAATCGCCGCATCAAGATCAGAGTGGAAGTCAAATCAAGAGGCATACGTTCAGCAGTGGACAAAAATATGCTGAGAAGAAGAAGAAGAAGAAGTAAGGAGTCAGACAGATTCGACCCTGGTATAGGTTTCATCTTCGCTACACCCGGCGACGCTTAATTTTTATCGAAATTCGTTCAATTCGTTTTTGATAAAAGGGAGAAAGAACTAACAGACTTCTCTCCACAATCCTAACTAATATTATAAATGCGAAAGTGAGTTTGTTTGTTTGTTCACTCTTTATCTACTGAACCAATCTTCCTGAAATTTCGCATACACAGTTAGAAGCACGGACATAGGGTACCTTTCATCTCGGGAAAAGGCACAGTTCGCTAAAAGAAAGCTAGTTAAGTACTTATGTTTGTTTATGTAAACTAACTATTCGGATGAAAGCATTCTAATTAGCGACTTATCAAAATCTCGCTATACAGAACTTTACAACGCATTTTATGCTTACTCGTGGCATAAAATGGCTTTTGTTGACGCACCCAGTGAAGAAGTGAGCTAACAATGGCGACGGGAGCCGGGTCGCTAAATTACTGATGCATTCAATGCATCGATTACCTGACGGATTTTAGCTTTCCCTTTCACTGAAGTGGTCTATTCCGTTAATGGATTGATAAAATGCACGTTATGTTTTTACATGTTCTTTCGAGATTTTCTCATCATTTTTTTTATCCCTGGAAGAAGATGAAGCAAGTGCTGGTCTGTTGAAATTATCATAGCTACAGAAGCAGATATTGAGGTAGAAGAAGGATCCAAACCTGGCCCCTATGGATTAACTCATGGAAGTTTTAATTTTAACACAATTGCTAGCTAATCTAGTGGGTTCAATTAAAAGTTGGTCACCCTGATTCCACAGAGTGTGGTTCCGTCGCGCGCGCCAATGTCAGTAGATACCTTTTTGATTGATAGCAGTTAAAGATTCCTTCTTTTACGTAGTTCCATTGGATTGTCCCATTGATTTAGGACTATTTAGAACTATTCGGTACAAAATCTGACAGCAGTGGTCTCTCATAAATATTGGTTCACGATTCTAAATTAATAAAACACTCTACCATAGTTTGAATAAATGAAGTTTCTGCCTTTTAGGGTTCTGTAATTGTCTATTCACACAACTCACACATTTTCTTGATAAAAGTACTGTTTGTAGGAAAAAAAATGTTTTCAGGTTCACATCTCCGGGTTTCGCGATTATTTACATTTAATTTTACGGCGGCGCTTAACTAACGAACATGCACAGTAATTAAAATCGAAATGCATGCAATAGAGTTCGAACAAAGTTTAATCTGTGATTTTAATGAATCAATTACTTGTTTAAAGTATGAAATGAATTTATATTCGCCATGGAAGGATTTACATCTCCGGGTTTCATCCATGGAGGGTTTTGCCGTAATTTACGCTTGGCAGGCGTTGGCGATCGCAGTGTAATGGCATATTACGCGGAAAGATGTGCTGTTTATCCTCCGGTGTTTTAAATTTAGTCGCCTCTTACGACACCCACGAGACTGAAATGATTTATATTCGCCATGGAAGGATTTTACTCTCTCTCTCTCAGCCTAAAGACGTCCACTGTTGGACAAAGGCCTCCCCCAAGGATTTCATCCATGGAGGGTTTTGCCGTAATCGCCACGCTTGGCAGGCAGGTTGGCGATCGCAGTGTGATGGCATAGTACGCGGAAAGATGCTGCTGCCCATCCTCCGGTGTTTTAAATCCCTTAGTCGCCTCTTACGACACCCACGGGAAGAGATGGGTTGGTGCTATTCTAGAAGACCCACCACAGGCCAGACCACACCACAGGCCAGGGTTTATATATTCGCCATGGAAGGATTTACTATTTTAGTTTATTTTTTTACTTTCATACACGTTTATTGGCGAAATCATAATAATTTTGATATACAAGACTTTTTTGCTATTCGAGATATTATACCTGCCAATAAAATGCTTTCATCCGAATAGCTAAGAGCTATTTTGTCTATTCCAGGTATTAAACCAGGAATAGTCAAAACATAATAAATGAACCTATGCTAATTATAATAATAGCTCAAATGTAACTAAATGTATTCAAAAATTACTTGCAGCTACCATATATGTAACTACACAATTAATAAAAATAAGAAACATAAACGACTTCTAATTTTGTTGAAATGCGAATCATATTTTTTTAAACTATTTTTTTAACCATAATTTCTATCGGTTCTTAACGCTCGTTATAACGAACAAACTAACAAAGTAGAATCCCTAACATTATGGGATTCAGTCAATAAATATATATAGTAGTCAATTTACCTTACTCGATAAAAAATATATATTTCTTGCTAAATAAAATCTAAACTCTCCTCATTGAAGGAACCACCCTTTTCTAAATGAACTGTCAATATTTCAACCACGCAGACATAACATTTATTGGGACTTATGAAACCACAAAAGTATTATTCCCGCTGAATACACTAATAAAAATAATCCCCTCACTTTTTTCATATTTGCGGCGAGACGTATACCTTTTATCCGTAAAGTGCCGCATTATTGGGCTCTTATTTTTATTTGCGTCAGAACCCTCGCGCTGAGCAGATAGATGGAGCAATCAGGCCCAGGCCTAGGCCTTGCTGACGCGGATATGCCCAAAGCAAGTTCCCCTTGCTCAAAATTTATTGAGTCACGTTGTAAATCTACCCGTGTTGTTTACGTAATGCGTACATCAGCTTCAACTCTTCCGAAAACCTTCGTAATTACTAAACTAGATCAAACTAGTCTGAGAAGCTTACGGCCGTAAATAGAGTTTGACTCAAAGCACGTATTGAGGTGCTAATCTTTATACGGGAACAAATCAAATGAAAAGCGAGTTATTGCGAACGTGTGGGGGTGACGGCCGCCGCCACCTGTCGCCGGCAGACTGATTTAAAGCAACGGCGCTAATAAAATAAGCTGCCTAATAAGAGTTCCTGATAACATCCGCCAGGGTCGGGACATTTAAATTCATTCAATTGTTTATTTTTAATTTGTACCTATATACGCCGATTCAATCGAATGTAGCATTTTATGATTCGTGAAGAAGATTATTATCATAAATTCTACTGAACAATTTTTGAATCATCAAATGTATTTTTTTATTATTTGAGGTACGTGTGATTACAATTAAATGGAAGGTGAATTAAATCAAATACTATATAAACTCTAGCGAATTAGTATTTGATTAAATTTACGACTTAGGAAACCACGTTAATCTCATTTTCGGTTACTTTCTAATTTGTTTTTGTCAAAAGTATGTATGGACGGAACGTCTTAAGATAAAAATCAGAA
Organism: Ephestia elutella; assembly: GCA_018467065.1. Lineage (NCBI taxonomy): Eukaryota > Metazoa > Arthropoda > Insecta > Lepidoptera > Pyralidae > Ephestia > Ephestia elutella. Next base: position 13,200,262 of record CM031568.1, on the reverse strand, counting down.
ATCTATAAATTCGTGTAGCCAATAACGAAAGCCTATCTACTTCTTAAACACTTAAATACTCATCGACTTAACCAAACAAAATAAGAGATATCGATAAACGTTTGCAATCACTAACCCTCGCCGGGATCAGGCGCACGTCGACAGTTTTCACCCCATTTGGGTCGCGTTTTACGGTATACTCATCCCTTCTCGACAACAAACATTGGGCTTAACCCGACTGCATGCTGCACTCGATTATTGTTGTATACTTCTTCTGGGAGAGGTTAGTTCGAGTTTTCATAGCTGAGGAAATTCCACGGTTAAACTGAACACTCATTCGCCTACAGTTTGAGAATCACTGACTTTATATATACTTACGTCGTACTTCCTCGGACTAGTAAGTCTACGATTATTCTACCTTTAAATAAATCAAGCTAAATTAATGTACTTCCCTATTTCTGCGAATGTTATAAACGTGAAGATGATGGGATATATTGGATTGGATCCTTCACGAAAAATTGTGCCATTAGAGCCATATTTTAATCCAAAATTACTAGGAAATCCCGGGATGGTAAAGCAAATTTTTAATAGCAGGCCTATTTAAAGGGTAAAGCCTCCCTTTAAATAGCTGTATTAAAAATTTGCTACAAGAAGTCTCCGAAAATTTGTCTTAGTTTTAGATCGCGAGTCATATTAAGAGTCTCTTCTTTTTCCCATGTATGCTGCTACACTTCTATGGAAAAAGCACATGCAAAAGGTCTAAAACACGTTAAAAATAATCCAATAAATAAGGTCCGGTCAGCTGGTATAACTTTTGGTATCCATACAATATACGAATAATTGTGCTACTTTATTTCAACCTTCAAAACATCTCTTATTCAAGGCGATTCAAACAGTCTGTTCATTAAGAAAACCAGGCTGTGGTTATATTAAAAGGTAAATAAATAACAACATTCATAATAAGCCGGATGCGTAGGTAGCTCGGAAGCGTTGAATTGGCAAATGGAAATGAAAGAATATCGTAAAATATCGTCGCTAACGTAAATTGCTAAGTTGGCTTGCGTTATTTATACGGTGCTTTTGGAAACGGTGCCCCTTTTAACGGCACTTTTAAGTGCTACCCGGCGGTCCGGTAGGGATCGCTTGTGATCGCTGTAATATATGCGGAGTCAAGTCTTGAGAGTCGAGCGGATTTGGTCCACATACACAGTAAGACATATGGCGTTGTAAAGTGACGTCTTTGGAGAAAATGCAGCAGTGGAGTTTGTTGCGCCGCCTCTTCTCCACTTGCGCTTTGGAGAGCAGTGAGTATCCTTAGCTTTAAGTAATTTTGTAATGACGTCAACTAACTAAAAAACAAGAATGTGAGCGATTTATAAGTGCTATATTTTAAGCCTATATAAATAAAAATAATTGACTTTGACTTTTGACTGCGACTGGCGTTTCCTATTTGTCTTAAATCTTGAAGTGTGGTCGGAAGTCATTCTCTACTCAGTTAGTCTATTGTTAATATATCTCAGGTTCTAAGCGGCGTATGCGTTGCGGTGGTGGCAGAGTGGTAGGGCGTCACGCCTGTGGCTGCAAAGGTCCTGCAGGGTCAAATCCTGCCCGTGCTATATGAGTTTGTATACCAATCTAACTCATGTATGGCAGTTTTCATCGACCACCACTTGCTTCCGGTGAAGGAAAACATCGTGAGCAAACCTGCACTCTGGTTGATGATTATCGGCTGAGTGTGTGAAATGGAGAAAGCAATGGCAAACGACTCCATTAACATTGCCAGGATAGTCGTTGTGTGTGTTTCATTCCATATAATGACCCAGACCCTCAGTCATGAGGAATACGACTAAAGGAGAAGGAAGCGGCATTATCAAGATGTAACCCACACCGGATTTTAGGTTACATACAATAGAAGTTTTTGCGTGATGCACGTACAAACATACGAATGCAGATACAGACATAAGATATCCTAAAAAAAATGTTTTGGCTTCTATTACGCTGGGCCCTCTTTTCTTAAATGCCTTCTATAAAATACAGACACCTTTGAACCAAGTTACATTTCTTATTATATGTATATAAATCATATACTACGCAAATAATTTGATACGATATTATATAAAAAACAGATTTACATAGGTACCCTCTAGTCCTGTGACTTGAACCATCAGGTAATGTTACATACATGTAGATACAACATGACCAACGTACACAACGTTGTTGATTTCATTTGGACTAAAAAAATTAAATATATGTATTGATTGGACGCTATATTTATATTTTTTTACTGGAGTGAACATCAAAGCCACTCAACGCCATTTATAGGTAGGTCTCTCTCTCTCTCTCAGCCGAAAGACGTCCACTGCTGGACAAAGGCCTCCCCCAAGGATTTCCACAACGACCGGTCCTGCGCTGCCCGCATCCATGCGCATCCCGCGACCTTCACCAGGTCGTCGGTCCACCGAGTGGGAGGCCTGCCAACACTACGTTTTCCGGTTCGTGGTCGCCACTCGAGAACTTCTCTGCCCCAACGGCTATCTGTTCTACGAGCTATGTGCCCCGCCCACTGCCACTTAAGTTTCGCGATTCTGCGGGCTATGTCGGTTACTTTAGTTCTCCTACGGATCTCCTCCTTTCTGATTCGATCACGCAGAGAA